>VYZM01018431.1:2069636-2087901 GCA_013398915.1 Dromas ardeola
CCCCAAAAAAAAAACCCCAAAACCAGAGTCCACTAAATTTTACCAGCTACTCCCTTAGGAAGTAAGAAAACGGATTTCCTTCAAAAAGAAATACCAAGTGTACAGTCTCCCCTGGCAGCAAGTACCCCCAGCAGTGGCTCTGTAAGGTCGAGAACATTTACGTGCAGGAAACACAAAGCAATGTGCAAATGGGTGAAGACACATAAGATCTGGCCCATTTTCCACTGCAGGAGATCTCTGCAGAGCGTGCGTCCTGTGGTCCAGCAAGCAGCAACGGAGCCGAGCACAGGTGCCAGGAATCACAAGTCAGGCTGACCTCCCAGCACACCGGGGATGCAGGGACAGGCACCAGTAGGAAATGCAGGGTAGTTGAGTTTCACTTGTGACTAATGGCTAGGGATATTAGAACTGAAACAATCTGAAACTGCTGGGTTTTGCCATATATGATGTTAGAAATGCAAAAAGTAAGTCCTCATCGCAGCCACTGTAAGCAAGCTAGTGTTTATCTCCCCTTTTTGTTATCTCTTTCTCATGCATTAAACAATTTGTCTGCTTTGTTTATATTGTCAATAGTACTGTGTGCCAAGTGTGATATAAAAATTTATTTAGAATTTGATTAAGTTTCCAAAGCCACTGGGAAAGCAATGGAAAGTGGGCACGTGAGAAGAGGGAGGGAAACATTCTCAGAGTATGAAGTTTGAAGCTCTTTTCCAGTTCTTCCTTTAAAAAAAATAGTATCTGAATCTTGGACATGAACTACTTAGTTGAATTGCTTTAACACAGCGTACATACTTCTCAAGTAACTGGAATTAAAATTCAAGCCACCAGAAACAAGCTCAAGCGCATTTCATGATCACAGGCTTGTGTATTTATTTATATCCTGGAGTCACTTTGAAAATACCTGCTCAAAACAGGCCTGGAACACCAGCATCTCCATTCAAAAACCCAAATTACAAAGCACTGTGAGAACAAACCTGAAGGGCAGCTGCCTCTAATCAATACTACCAGTTTTCTATTTCAAAAGCTGGTGATGCATATAGTAAAAGAAAGCCAGCAGACAGATTCCCACCTCTGTTATAACAAGTAACCCAGCATAACCCAACAGAAAGTATAGCTGCTCTGCATTTACACCAGCATGAAATTCAACTGAGTTGACTGCCACAACAAAGAGGGGGGGAAGAAACCTGGTGGGGATGGGGGGGATATTTCACACAGCTCAAAGGACTCCTCAACTAATTATTCTCAGTGATGAAAGAAAAGGTATTTCAACCATAACAGAAAACAACCTAAATCACACTAAGGTTATGCAACAGAACTACAGGAAACACAAAGTTTTGAAATGACACAGTGAAGGTAGAATACAAGAGCAAACTCAGATAAAAGGCCACATGAAGAAGTAGGTCCTATGCAAAAAAATAAAAATAAAAAGGTTTCTTGTCAGAGTCTTTTCACTGGAAGGAAAGTGTCTGTGTCAGAAAGAGAGAGGAACAGAGAGAAGCAGATCTGAGTCAGGGGAACAAAACCAGATCAGTACAGTAGAAACAAGTCAGCAGCCAGTCCCAAAACAGACTGGCACAAAATAAAACGTACCAGTAATTACCAGCTTCTGAGCAGACTTCGGTGAGAGACAGTGGCAGAGCTGCAGATGAGATGAACAGATGGAAAGACAAAGCCAATCAGGAATCAAAACAGGGAGTTCCAGCAAGAAGAATCTCTGACAGTGTACATTTTGCAGTCTTTATTTCCATAACTAGGTCAAGTGATTTTTTTTTTTTTTTTTTTACCCCTTAACCGCTGTCTGCAGTAAAAAGTTCTGAAGTGAGAAGGATGGATCCCCATGAACCCCCAAAAAAATTCTGAGCATGTGTGGGAAATAAAGACATGGATGAGGCATGTTAGAAACCCTTTAAATAAGGAAGTGCCGCAAAGACGCAGTTAATTCAGCAATGTAAAGAAATCAGTTTGCAGCATAAAATTTAACCAGTTTACAGAACGGGGCACTCCATGAGAATATACGGAAGGGGATAAAATACAAAGTGGTTTTCAGAATGACAGGAGAGGTCAGGGGGAGGAAGGGAGAAATTATGCTGACAGACTGCAAAAACCCTTTGTAATTGCATTCAGTTTTCTTATCAATAGGAATTACTTTTACCCCCTTAATCGTAAAAGTTTTCAATACTCTGTTATCAAAAAAAAATCTTTAATACCAATAACAACAACACACTTTATTCATCAGCATTCCATGATCAGAGGTTTGTGAACATACCAACTAAAAACTCAACAACAAACAAATGGGTTGTTCAGGTAAGCATACAAAATCTAGTCCAAACTACTAAATGATCCAAAACATTTCAGCTAATATTGTACAGACATTATCAACAAAAGGCTTTCTCTCTCAATTGTACCCTGCACACTCAACTCACTCAAATGCAATGCTGGCATCTGTGTAACTAATCCTGAGCAGGGCTGATTCTGAATGCTAAGCAAGAGTTTATTTTGACTGAGTGGGAACACAGATTGGCCATTGTACACAAGTTTCCAAGTGATAGCGCATTACAGCCTCAGCATGCTTTTGGCGCAGGACACAGACCATCATTTCCAAGAAGCAAGAATTTACTCAATATTTGATCTAAAAACCCCTGAACACCACAAGAATTACAAAGATGCTTAATGCTGAGGATTATGTTTCCTCCTCTGCAAAACCAGGCCTAACCAAAAGCCTGCTGATGTCAACGGAAGGACTCCCGCTGCCTTCACTGGTCTTTGGCAAGAACACAGAGGGGAAAAAGTAGCACTGCTGGAGCGCAGTGGTAAGGAGAACCACGGCGGCAGCAGGCACTGATTGCTCTGCTCTTGCTGGGGCCGTTTGGCCAGAAGACCAAGATGGACTCAGAAGACCCGGGTCCCGTGTTGCATCCTGCTAGGCGATCTTTGATGAGTCATTGGTCCTCTGGACCTCACTTCTCCAGCCCTTCACTCACCTTTGCTGTAAAGTTCTTCAAGATCTCCTGATGTGGTTAAAAAAAAAAGAAAAAAAAAGAAAAAAAGCCCAGCACATTGAAGTTCCACTGGTCTCAGCTGACACAGATCAAAGTCCAGTCCTCTCTCGATTTTTGTTCAGAGTTTAGCTTCCCACTTTAGGTTCCCACAAGAACCAACTTGGTCTCCCTGCCAGCCATCTGCAATGTAGCCGAACTGAGACACGTAACCACTGAGATCATGACTGCAATCATGACTTTGGAACAGTAATACCAATGCCAGCACCACGAAGGACAGCTGAGTTCAGGTTTATTTTTCAAATTATTATAGATTTTGTTTACTTACTACAAAGGTTAGTCCTTCATTTTCTTCAACTGAAGGCTGTCTTTAGAATGACTAGAGTATTTATTAAAGCTTTTAGACCACTGAAATTCAAGAAAAAATGAAAAATAGCCAAGACGTGCACTAGGTAAGAAACCAATGCACTCAGAAGTACAAATTGTAAAAAGCTATGAAATTGGAATAAGTGTACAAAATATTTACTATAGTAAGGGAGACATTAGCTAGCAGTATTGGACTGTATTAAGAAGCAGAAAATTTAGACTGAGTATTAGAAAACTGTCCTGACAAAGTGCTATTGATTAGACAAGTAACATCTTCTGTGAATGGAGGGAGCCTCTTCAACTGACAATTAAAACAATTTTGGACTGAAAATAGCCCAGTAAACGTACAAGGGTGAATAATTCAGTAAGAGCCCGGTTGCAGCACCTATCTCAAATGGTACCTGGGTTCTCTTCCCCTCCCTTACAAAAACTACATATTTTGAAAACATTAGAAACTGCGTATTTTGGAAACATTAGAAAGTTAATTTGAGGTAGGACCCTTGCTGTAGAAGTGGGCTGATGAAACTAGGAACGTGACATTTAACACCATTTCCCACATGCAGCCAAACGTGGCAAATTCTCCATATAAACCTACTCCAAACACAGTCTTTCTCCAAGCTCAGATGGAATTAAACCAATCTGACACCTCACCATGTTTTATTAATGTTTTGTTACAGCCTTGGGTTCATTATCGCCAGTCTTAGAAGCTTGGAAAAGAGCCACTGCATTACAAATAAAAGGCACAAGTGGGTCAGGTGAAGACCAGCTTCTCACACAAGGTGAGCCAGTGTCACAGGTCCAGATACACTGATACCTGGAGAGGAAAGAAATTAAGCTCATTACCAGATTTTTGTGCCCTTTGCCCATTACTGGTGACTTTCAGGTCATTCATGTGGAACAGTGGAAAGCTCTTGAGAAAGACTTCAAAACCTGCATTCTGTCTCGGGTGATTGAATTCCATCGCTCTCTTGACCCCACTGCGTGCTGGAGCATCTGGAGACCGCTCTGCTTCACATCAGCACCATCTGCACCCTTGAGGACCATGAGTCTTCAGACAAGTAAATCAACAGAGCTGCACCCTCACACCTTCATCCCCTCGGTCCCTCCTGTGCCACCTCAGCCAAGGCAGCACCACTGTGACATGTGCAGCAGCAGCTTCCAGCAACTACTCTGCATTTTCACTGGCACGTAGTTGGGGCGTGGGGACAGAGGTAGCCCTGAAAGCTAACAGCCAGATCCAGGCCTTCTACTTCACACAGAAAGCATAGAGGAGCCGGCCAAAGTTATTTGTGAATAAAGGGGGTTATTGATGGGGCTTTTTGTTTGTTTTTGAAGCTTCGTCTGCTCAAAGTACCCGTGAAAACCAAAGCCCGCAAATTCCTGCATCAAGCAGGTCCTGGGCACAGACTGCTTTATTTACTATTTTTGGGTTGTGTTTTTTTAATACGTTTTTTGTACCTCTTAACAGTCACTACACATCCCTTGTTACTCAAAAGCAGCTAGCCAGACACAAGCCACATCCAACGTAGTTGTTACTAAGAGTAGCTGGGAAGAAATGAGCAGAATTCAAGGGGAAGCACTTACCAGAGACACACACGGGTGCCTGGGTGCATCCTAGTGGATGAGAGGTTTCTGGAGGTGCTGGCGTCCCCCAACACAAGGAGAAGGGTTATGTATATGCTTAAACTGTTACAGCTACATTGGCAAGGGAGCAAAACATATGAGAATGTTTGGGGTTAGAATGGTATCCCTAAGCAAAAAAGCGAAGGAATGCTGCGGCCAACTGGAGTGTCAGTAAAGTAAGGGTTGTTTTTTTTAAATAAAGCTATTACTGTATCTTTCTTCAGAGGTACCCAAATAGTTTTACAGGGACAAGAAGAAACCTAGTGCTTAGTTATGGCTACTTCACAGTCTAGTCCTTATATCATGGAAGCAGGCTCAGATTTTAGCAATGAACAGCACCAATTGAAGAGTTTTCTGTACAAATATTTCTTTTAAAGGGGACATTCTCAAAGAACAGACTTCCAGCTTGAATTTAAGCCTTTCACATGCAATGGCAACAGAGCAAATGCAACAGGATTACAGTGCAGCAGAAACACCAGTCTCCAGTGTCATTGGTACAGAATGCAATGCACAACTAGACAATGTGAAACCTGCAGTACGATGTTAGATGGCGGGTTAGCTCTGGTTAGGTGATGGTGTGTATTCTGAAGATGAACACCAAGGCTTCACTCGCTCCTCTTTTAAAGGCTTCTCTTCTAAAACAGAACTCTATCAGTACCAGCATCTCCAGACTGCCTCTGACTGACATCAGGAACTAAATTACACTTAGAGGTGTAGGAAGGTACAAGCACTGACAAACTCTTACAGCTTTCACGTGCATCTGTCAAATGCAGGCACAATCCACCAAAATAGAACAGAGAAGCCCCTTTCAGACATCATCTCAAGTCCATTTAACATGAACAGTGAAATGGAGCACTCTACAGCTATCCCTCTGATCTCCTACCCACCCTTTCCAAGAAATGCTTTGCTATTCGGAGACAAAAAAATAAGTTTTTCAGTATTAACAGCTCTGTGTTCTAGTCTACCTAGAATGTCTGAATGTGCAATGGAGATGTGAAGAAGAGCTTTCATACCAGTAAGCTTGTCTGTTCTTGTAACTCTGACAAATAAGAGAGATTACCTCTTTCTACAAGCCTTGCCTCACTTGAATACATACAGCATCTACTAGAAATAAATGGCAATTCATATTTGGGGGGTTAGGGTTTATATATTTTTTTTAATATTCCACAGCTAACAGAAATCAGTGCTGCACCACAACTGTCAGTGGATCTTCATCAGCTGTACACAAGCTGGAAAGGATGCTGGCCTTAAGAGTTGCCTTGGGATTTCTCTTGCAGAGAGACTGAGAAGCCAAGGCACAGTTTAAAAATCTACTCTGCATGCAGGATGCAAGTGTAACACTTTCCAGGGATGAACAGAGTACTGCAAAGCAGGAAATTATTTTAAAGTTATAATATAGCATATAGGAAGTACGCTGATAAACATGTTGTCTGTTCTAGGAGATGTCACCAAAAACCTCAGGGAAGAAGGCTCTGTATTGTCACAGCCACTAGGTTTGCCTATAATCTCATCCAGCATATTGAACAGCATTGCACTGCCATCTCTTGGCAGATATTTAGATAACAACTTAAATTCTATACAAGTACAGGAATAAATTGACATTAAAAAGTGATTAAAAGATAAATATATATGAGAGATATGTTTCTCTTACTAGCCAAATAAAAACAAATTGAAGCTACAGGTGAAGGGGCTAGTCTATATCCAGTCTATTTCCCCGACTCACAAGACCTGTATTTTATGTCAGACACACACCTAAAAAAAACCTGTCAAGAGTTTAAATATGGTCTGAAATTCTTTTTAAATTTTTTCCACAAAAGACATCAGCTGATTTTTATGGTCATGTTATACAAGTAGCACAGTCCTGAACTCAAGATTTTATCTATTTGATTAAAACAGTATCAAAATGCTAGCAGAGTCGTGGGCAAAAACGTGGCTTAAAGTTCTTGGTCCTTTCAAGTATATAAAATCATAACATAATTGAAAACATTCAGCAAATACAAAGACAGATGTACAGCCTAATGCCACCTGCATATATCGGAAATGCAGAGGCAGGAGAAAGTAGTTACTAAGAGATTCTGATGTACAATGTTTACACTCCCTGCAATATGAGCTCTTAGAGATCTAAGAGGTCACCAAAATATTGCAAGTAACAGCTGTAGAAAACATCATCAGGATTTAATTTTTGACAGCTACCAGCTAAAGAACCAATTCATTAAGACGACACATCACCACCCACTGGCGGAAACACTGTCCATACTAATATCCACATGCTCCTAACTCTAGTTTCCGCATCCATGGTAGCCTAGTCTGGCACTCAAGATCCCTCACCCTCTGCTGCAGATCCCCTCCTTCTCTACACGTACACACTTCACAACTTTCCAGTGGCTGAAATTTTTTGGTATACACAAAACAAGAAGTGAAATGCAAGTCTCTCTCAACATCAGTAAGTGTTAGAGATATCACAGAGGGAGAACGCGCAAACACAGCCACCCGCTTAAGTTGGGAAGAAGAGTGACTTCTGCTCCGGTTTTGCAAGAAAGAGCCCCTTCCCAAAGACAGTGATGCCCCTGTAGAAGGGAAACCTCCTGTGTAGCACTGAGTTGGGTTTCCAAATACCTTTATCAAGCCTTGGGAAAAGAGATTCTTTATGTATCTAACTCAGAGCTGTAAAATCTAGTCTAAGAGCAGGTCCCTAAACAATTTGATAATTTGGTCATACTGAAATCTAGTGGCACTTATGGGACTCTTTCGATAACTACGTGTAAGTCATCAACTAAAAAGTACAATGCAAACAAATTACTCTGCAGCGCATGACATAGAAAGTCTTGGTAGGCCCAACAGCAAATGCAGAGTAACACCCATAAAACTCAATCTTCAAGCATTGCTTTCTAGGGAGGCACTGGACAAAGGCCAGTTGAGTAACAACTCTTACAAAGCATCAAACTATGCACCAGTGTAATTTACCATTATTCCATTTGAGTGAACAGAAACAATTTACAGCAGTTGACAGTCCAGCCCATCAAATGTGTCTATTTGCAACGTTATAAAAGAATGACAACAGCACGATCTTTTAAAAAAAAAACCAAAATGCAGAATTATGAAATTGCCAACACTGTGCCGAGATGAACAAGGTCACTGTCTACTTACTTGAGATGCAGTTATACGAATTTGACCTTTCTGTAGTAAGTGGTAATTTCAGTGAAAACAACCTTTCAGTTCAGAAGGAAAGGGAAGTAAGTCATGTATCCTGCAGTTGCAGTTTATGATGAGACTCCCAGCCCTAATTTAAAGGTCACCAACAATCCTTTGGAAGTAAGATTGCTTTTCACTTTTTTCACATTTCATAGAATGCCGTCAGGGCTGACTAGTCCACAACAGCAATACCACACAGTCGCCTGGCCAACAAAGAAGTTCAGCCTTCTCTTTAGTACTTACCACCTTATTAGGCATGCCAAAATTATCAGCAAGAATGTAAGAATAATCAGTAAGAATGTTGGCACAATCGACTAATTTTCTAATCTGTGTTACAATATTTCTATCAGTATTTGCACTCTGGCAACAAGCAGAGGAACTGAAAACCTTACTGTGCTCAGTGGTCTACATAAAGGTTGGGACAGGACAGTCAGTCTTTGCTTCCCCTTCGCCTAAAGAGAATCATAAAATACGATACAGATGGAAGTTTCTCTGGGTTTTTTTTGGTTGGGTTGTTGGTTTGGGTTTTTTAAAACCATTCCTAAATTGATTCTAGACACATCCTGATCTCTATCAAAATTGCTTATTCTTAGCGGCCACAGCACCAGGAATACTAGCTGCAGACGATTAATTTTCTTCATTTCCAAGATTAAAAAAATATGTGGACATGAAAACTAATTACAGCTTTTAAATCCACTATGTTCAAATTAGTTCATGGTTTGCTCTGTGAGAAGACATGCAGCTTTCGGAAGAACAGGTCTTCTACCTCTTCCTTATTATTTGGCTTCTGTTTTGAACAAATGTAATGCATTCTCAACCACATGATAAGGGAGAAATAACCATAAATCAAGAAGCACTCAGAGAAGTTGGGAGGAAAGGTGAAAAAACAAGCCATAGCTGAAAACATGATGTCATATTCGGGAAATACTGTTGCTAAATGCAATACTCCAAGCACACCTGTCAGCTACTAGCTTTTAGATGTTGCCAGTTAAATAATACTTCTGAGGAAGATGCTAAATCCTGTGTCATTCGTGCTATATCTTAACTATGTAACTGTCTCTATGCTTCTCCAAACTCTTTAAAACAATAGAAACAAATGGCATTGAACCCAATTAAAACTAACCTAAAATCAGAGCAGACTATTTCCACAGCAGTTCAACTGCTTTTCAAACAGGAGCAGCGTTCACTCCCTCACCTTTGCCTACGCAGCAGTTTGTGATGTGGGCTGCATGCAAAGGATATGCATCATGGAGGTCAGCATCAAAGACGGGATTAATGATGTTCAGTGACAAATTCCTAAAATGTTAACTTCCTACATGGAGACTCCCCAGCGTAACACTGGGATCTAAAACTACAAATGTGAAGATTTGATTTGTATGTCTGGAAATACCTGCTGTGAGATCCTTAATAGAGCTGGAGAACACCCATGGGGAACTCTTAATCCATGGGATGCCAGAGCCTGGAAGCATGCAAAGAGTTGTTTGTGCTTTTAGCCTAACCTGAAAAATTTCTTCAAACACTTACCCCAATAAAGCTTTCTCCGGGGAATAGACTCAAGCTGCTACTGAAGACAGGTAACAAAAACTCTATGACCACACAGCACAGCTAAGCTAAGGACTTCGAGACAAAAAGGCTGGCTACTTTTTCTCATCACTGAGCTTCACAAGCTAATTAATGGGGAAAGCTCCATCACATCCCTGAGGAAGCCGCCGCTGGCACAGAAGAGGCCACAGGTAGTCTGGTGCAAGGGAAGGAAAGGTTTATCACTATCAATGCACTGGTGAACCAGTTCATCTAGCTGTTCGGATCCTGAGGGCTATTTCCTTCTTCAAAGGAAACACAAAATAAGATCTGCTGGTTGCTACCTGAAGCAGGTAACCACATTTTTTTTTCCCCATACTGACTGTTAGATTATGCAAACTGCTGCCTTCTGCCGAAAACAAGCCCCACAGAATGGAAGGGCTGCATGGGGCTCCTTCAACACCCTGAGCTGCCTTACGCTGCGGTGTGGTAGCAAAGCCTAGGGATCTTGCTTTCAACACCTTTATCCACACCTTCACTGACAACAGTGGTGTTGGTACACAGGTAGCTGACTTGTACAGCACACAATCCCATTGTAGTCTGCTCATTTTATATGGACAAGCACTTCGAAGTAGTCAGTGTTACAACAAACAAGGATGACAGCAGCCTGGAAATGACTTACAAACATATTCAAAACATGTCCTTTTCACAGAGCACTGCAGATGGTTAAGACCAACATTGCTGACCTTATCAAACAATCCCTGCTCTTCCCCTCCCACACTGATAGCTGCTGTCCCTACTCCCCAGAAGTAAGAAAGGGCAAGTAACTTGCCACAGAGCAGAGGATAACTAATGATGTTCAAATATTTGGTGATGGTGATGATTTCAGCTTCTTCCCAGAAAAAGAGCAATTAATTTGTCTCTGTATATCCCAAAAATTTACATGGAAAATTTTTTCTCTAGCTAGACCCTCACTAGGCAAATAATTTCTGATCCCTCTATCAATCCAGTTACCTATTTCAGAAAGGATTATTAAGGGAAAAGCAGTATTACAAATGTAGCCACCAAGAGCAAGATGACATCTAGACAGATTCTTCATATTTTTAAAGTTCTGTACAGAAAACAGATTTTTTACTTGCTCAGGTAGAACTCAGTTCCAACTCTGTCTTTTTTATTCCCTTTTTTTCTGCTTTAGAGCCTGCAAGCGTCATTCGAGAGCAGCACTCCACAGCACACATTCATGGTCCCAGCTCTGAAGAGCTCGCAGAGAGAAGCTACAAGGGCTCCTGAGGAGAAACTAGTGGCCGAGGCGTGAACAGAGATCACATTTGCTGATTCACTCCCTGGGCATCCAGGCCATGCCTCCTGCTACCTGGATTTTGCACACACAGTCCTGTCACTTACATGAGACTTGCCCATGCTTAAGGGTACAGAATTAGACCATTTCTCGTGGGTCCCGGTTACTTGGATTGCACTTGACTGTGAAGCATTCAGAAAGACTGACAGGTACTTGAAGATGTTCATTTCATAAAATAAGCAGAAATAGTATTGCAGAGAATATTATGACAAAAATTGAGAGATTACATCAAAATTAATAGCTTTGAAAGGTAACTAAATTCTAAGCAACTGGAATGCTACGAAAACTAACTTTTTTATAAAGGCATTATTTTCCTTTTTTATTCCTGAATTTTCTTCTGGAAGGAACATTTAGAAAGTTTTAAGCATTATGCCTTTGAGATAAATTGTATTTAAAGGTTACAGTGCAAAACTAGGTATCTTAGTCCTATACAAGATGGCTTATTAATTGCTCTAGATACGCACATACTCATAAATTTGTTCATATAATTTGATGAGGGGAATTGATTTACTGTCACATTGAAATACTATATTAAACACACAAAATTCCTTCTTTATATGGTTCCTCCCCTCTTAAAAGCATTCTGTTTGACTGCGTGCCATACTGAATTATTATTCTATAATCATCAAATGATTTATTTACCTGCTACAGCACATACAGTTAACATTCATCTATATTCTTACTCTAATTTCACCTTTATGTTTTCTGTTGTCATACCAACAAGGAAAAATTACTAATTTCATTTAAACTGAAGTACAATTATGGAGCAGATAGATAAGGGACTTTTTTATTCTCTTGGGACACATCTTTCCCAACACCGCAAATACAAAAAATGCAAAATATAAGCTTTTTGAAAGCATAAATAGTACAGGATCATCAGGTTGAAAACTTGCAATATAAAGCAAATATTGCTTGGGGACAAAAAAAAAAAGAAAAAGAAAAACAAACACAAAACCAAAAACCAAAACACAAAACTCTGAAACCATTTTTATTACTGTCAAATCACTCAGTAAAGGAAAGGCTGAGGACCAAGATGCTATGTGTGACAAGAATTGGAAGGAGTTGTTCCACGATCCATCATGCCTGACCCAACATTTGCTGAAGATAAAAATGATTATTCCTGACTCAGCCTTCTGTTTTACTCACAGAGCAGCATAGTTTTCCATCAGCCTTAGCTTATGTGCTGTTTCATATGACTTGCACTCCAACAATTCTTGGGAGATATTAACCAGCAAGATGAAACGTGATTAACACTACAGCCTCAGAGTGCACCGAGTTCATTTCACATTCAGTGCTACAGCCTTTGCCTACTCGTCTTTTACAGCTTGGAAGATCACTCCAGTTTCCCAAGACGAAACTGTACATTTCCCTCTACATGTACATTGACAGGAAATATGGCTGATGTACAGCATGTGCGCCTGAAGACACTGTGAATCAGTACAACACACAACAGAATTGACAGTAAGCCACTGAAAATACCCTTAATAGGGGAATACACCTTCATGAAACAAAAGAAACCTGAAAATCCCGGCATTGCGAACCTTTCCTGACGGTGTGCAGTACGAACCACTGCAGTGACCAGCCGCGCCTCAGAGCATAAAATGTTAGAATCGCTTTCTATATATATAAAACCTGCAATGTAGAGGCTAAGAAAACACGTATCCCTGAAATAAACTTTAGATACCCCTCAAAATCCAGCTATGCAAAGCTACCAGTAACTTTTTGAGCAGCAGCAAGCCCCACCCTGGCACCAGACATACATCTCTCCAACCACGCGGACATCGCTCACAACCACCACGGTGACTGCTCTATACACACCAAACCAGTGAGCCTCCGACAAGCTGCAGCCCACAGTGACAAGATGCTGTTGTCACTGTCAGCTGTAACAGAAAGCTGAAGCTTTACCTCAGTCTGGCTTCAGCTGTATATTTCACAATACACGGGGTCCCAAACATACAGGACAGACCCACCTCAACAGCCAGGAAAGCACTTGCAGTGTCAAACAGTTACTCAGACTTCTGCAGTCAAATATATCTGGCGCTGAAGACACTAGAAGCACAGCCTAATAAAAACGCAAAAGCTACCATGCCACACTAGCCATAAACTAAATCACCCCGCAGAGGCAAGGGTCAAAGGAACTGCACAAGCACGATTTTGGTGAAAGGCAGCCCAGCAAATCTACATGGCGCTCTCTCGGCTTTGTTTACTCATTTCCTCCAAGTGCTAGAACATGCAATTCTGTCTCTGGCAAACTGCTGAAAAGAAGCAGCATGTTAAGTGAAACTACTACCAAATTTTGCAGCAGAAGTTTGCTAAGCACAGTGTAGTACTAATACATCAATTTGAAACACCAGCTTCGTCCCTTGAAACTGTCCACTACATATGTTGTCCATAAAAGACCTGAATGGTGTGCAAATACATCTTCCTTAGAGGTCACTGATGTCAAAGGAGGGTTCTTCACACAAGGCAGATGGGGAGCACAGAAGAAATTTGATGTGCACTTCAAAGGGAAGAAACTCCTTCAGTCTGCGAGGCAGTTCTATGCCTCACTTAGTAATGAGTTTCTTTTGAAGAAATATGGTTACACAGAAATCTATTCAACTGGAATGCTGACATATAGCATTCTCTATTAACAAAAGTATAAAAATACACTCAGGACAGATTCCCTGCAAAAACATTATTATAATTTCAGCCAGTAGATGGGTGGTCCATCTAGTCTTCTCAAGTGGCTCACCTACTGCTGTCAGGCCAAAATACTTTATAGATGCAAATTTATTTAAGTGAAATACATCCTGAGACTAATTTTCACTGAAATACATTGCTATTAATCAGGAAGCAATTTGCATGGTGAGATCTGAATTGTTCACATTGTTCTAGACTTGTTTTTTTTACAACTGAGGATGTGACAAAATGTTAAGTTATAAAACTTTCTTACTCGTATGAAAGTCAAGACTTTGTGTTTGTGTATTGGCAATGAGATTTATGGTTCACATCACCTAATCGATGCTGCAAGAGCAGCATATGGTGACAGATGAAATGCAGAGCCCTGCGATAACCAAGAACAATAGCTCAACCACTGGGTAACTCATTTCATGTGTTTCTGCATCAGTTTTCTTATCGTACAAGAAAAGAAACAAAGTTCATCTATCTCTGCAAAGCACTTTGAGATATTTTGATAAACTATGCTATTCAAACACAGCATTTTCCAAGGTCAGTCTTCTCTGCACAGCTACGGCATACTTAAATAAACTGATCTTCAACAACTTCTTTGGATTTACAAGCATGATTACCGGATATTTCATTCCGGCATCCATTTACTCATGGAAGATTTAGAAGCTCATTAGCACACAGCAGGAGACAGTTTCACCAGGCAGGAGCCCCATGCTGAGGACTGACCCTCACAAGTCCTGCTTCCAAACTTAGCGAGGGCCAGGTGTGACTCGCAGATAATGAGCTGGGCCTTGCAGAGAGCAGGCAGCGTGCCAGCCACACACCACTGCGCAACACCACAGCACGCTCGCTGCAGGGACTGCAGCCTCTCACCATTCCAAATCCTCAGCCCGTAAAGTACTTTAATGTACTCGATAAGCTATAAAGCATAAATGAATTGAGCTATAAATGGACAAAATCTGGTTTCCTAGCTAAGCAATTAGTTGAGAGTATTAACATATTTGCTATTTTTAAAAAGACAGTAACAGCAATCCAGTGCATGGAGGGGAATTATACCTGTGGTTGTTTGCAATGAGTCTTCCAGTCACAAACACATACGAACAAAACCCTAAGAAGATGTGTACATTTTATCTTACCTGCCTAGCCAAGACCACATCGTGGAAAAAACCACCACCTTAGTGTCTAGACACTAGTCTTTGAACTTGACTAGCCTTAGAACATTGTCACTCTACTCCGCTTAATGGGATATTGATTTTTTATACTTCACTCTCTGTAAATCAATATTCTAATAGATGCACAATAGACTGCCAGAAGGATAGAGAGTACATGCCCACTAACCTGATGGAGATGATTATCCAGAAATGAAGGTCAAATCAAAGGAAAATTCACACCTGACATGAGAAGAGCAGCAGCACAAAGAGAAGAGTGTGTAAGCAAGGGAATTTAAAAAAAATAAGTATCTAAGATTAACCAGAGAAGGAAGAATACGCAGCCTAAAGAGAGCATGGATAAGGCAGCTAAGAAACACTCAATCTGGGAATGACAGATGGTCAGGAGACTAAGCATGTGACCAATAAGAAAAGTTTGAGGGACATATGCTTGTTTATTCCAGCCCAATATGGGCTCATCTAAAGGAACGCCGTGAAGAATAACGATGAAGATAACAGAGTCACACTCCTCTCAGTAGTGATAAGTAAGGCACAAAGGCAAAAAAAATGGGAAGGTCAGGTTTGACATTTTGAAAAAACTCTCAACACGAGGCTGGCACAGCCCTGAAACCGGAACCCAGAGAGGCTGTGAAATCTCAGGCCCTGAGAGTTTTCCAGAAGTCAGCTCAAGAAAGCCACAGCTGACCTGATCAAGTACTGGCAACACTCCCAGCTGAAGAAAGGGTTGAATCAGATCACCAGAGTTCCCTTCCAACCAATAGTACTGATTACGACACTATGAATACACAAAATTACTGTATTAATCACTTGAGATTTCTTAGCTTTCAGCACACAGACGTTAGAAAGAAATCTCTTAGAAAAAGCTTCTTTGACTCCAGGGCCTGCTGCCTACCAGAAAAGGCAAGAAGCTTTATATCTGATTTCTTGTAGACTAGGATTATATGTAGCTTCCTGAGCACAGCTCCCTTCACTTGCAGCCTGGTGAGTCTGGTTCACATGCGCCCCTGAGCTCCACCCCCTTGTTACAATACACAGTATCAGCCACAAAAATTCAGTGATGATGTCACAGATGAATTAACTCAAATTAACTCACTGTTCCGGGCACAGTTAACATTCCAAACTCCAATTATGAGATGGATATTAAGAAATATGAGAAACTGCAGAGAACAGTCATAAAAATGTTTAATGAGCAGAAAGCATTATTTGTACAGGAGAAAAAACAACAGCTAAATGCACGCGACATATCAAAGAAAAATGATTCATATAGTCTCATCCTAGATACAGCATACTGCATTGCAAAAGAAATTCGCAGCTGCACCAGGTGCCTTAGTTGAGAATCACAAAGTTCACATACAGTTCACTCTTTCAGCTCAATTTTAAGCTTTGTTTCAACATCAATTTTACATAAAAATTCAAATGAGCTTTCATCAGTCTTTCACCCAGCCTGTACATCTCAACAGTTTGACCCATTCGTAGTTCAATACAATAGAAGCCCTGGGGAGGAGGAGGAGGAGGAGAACACTGGATTTTCCATGACCTTTTGCTGATTTCCAAAACCCCATCTCCTGTACACGTAAGCAATCTGTTTCTTTTACTACAGAGTAATGACTTATTACTTCTGTCACTTAAAAATGGAAAAGAATTCCATCTGGCACTACGGATTAGCAGCCAAATTATGTGTGTCTTGAGATAAAGGTCAATTTGGTAATAACAGAAAGCCTTAAACTACAAAACCAAAGTCTATTTCAATTCCTGCAATCACTCAACATTTCATCACCTATCTCACAAAACAGATCTACTGCCATCCCCACAATGAGAAGTCCTCACAAGAGGAAAGCATCAGCCCTAGGAAGGCAGGGCTCAGAGTGATCCACGGGAAAGAGCTGTACAGCTGCTTGGGTGGACAAACTGCAAGTGACAGACTGTGTGTATTTAAAGCCTTCCACTGTTTTCATTCCATTCAGTTATGAAGCCCTCATGCTACATTTCCTTTACATTCACAGCAGCATACACTTATCCAAGGCTTAAACTGATCAAATTCTTCCCCAAAATTATACTAGCCAGATACTGGGAGACACTGACCCCTAGAAGCTCCTCTTCCACACCTTCCCTTCTCTTACAGGCTGAATGCAATCCTAAATAACCTCATTCATCATCTTCCTATCAATTCTGCTACCCCATTAACTGTCCAACCCACAGACATGGACTTCACCGTCCAGTCTCACCTGTACCTCTCCTGGTGTTGCTCAGCTCCTCTTCACAGGCAGGCAGAAGGGGACACAATAGGTGAAGACTCCTTTCATTTCCTCGATGTTGCAGAAAAGGATCAGAAAAATCACATCAGTAATCACCACAGTGAAAGACACACACAAAAGTAACAACCTGTAGGAGGGGCACAGAGCATGCTCCAGGGATTTTTGTCTCCTAAGTCTGAGGAGATCATTTCTGGATGTGGTAATTGATTTCAGAAGGAAAACACATGGTTCACGCAAAAGGAAAAAGAAGGTGAAGAGCCAGTAAGAGCTTCCTCAACCTTAGGTCCCAAAACAACTGACCCAAGAGGCAAATACAAAAGCTAATGGAACCGTCAGCATCCAAAGACCATGAGTCTGACTCCTTTTCCCTAGCCATAGCTCAGTTTGCTGTTCACAGAGAAAAGACGAGGCAAGACCCATTGTGACTGCTCTACTCTTACGACACTGCACAGAAGCAATTTTGTCATGATTGCTCTAGAAGAACATCATATATAGCACTATAAAGACCTTCCAGATCAAGCCAAAGCTTGATTCCATGGGTCCTTATCTCCCTTCATCCAGAAAACCAATTGAATGAATTACGTCCTGACAAAGTAGCCAAGGGGAAGATTATGGCCTCGCTCTACATTTCTGTAGGTACAAAACCTGCCAAATCTTTTTCCATTCCCAGACAGGAGGTGGCCACTGTCCCCACTGCCCAGCCACAGCTGACAGAACTTCTAGGCCTTCTGAGATCTGAATACAAGACTTCCCACCCACATTACAGAACACATTAACTTACTTTAAAAAAATATATTAAAAGAAGTTATATATAAAAGGTTAATTGAAAGCGTAAACCACCCAGGAAGAGTTAAAAAAAAAAAAAAAACACACAAAAAACCCACAAACCACAAAACATCAAAAAAACTGCCAAAACCCAAATTCTAATACCTTCAAAATAAGCAAGGATTTACAGTCACATGAAGAATTGAGATAACTCGGTAGTTTGGAATTAACAATTAAAACTGCTCGGTTTTGAGTACTTTCACACATATCACACAAAGCCACGCCGGTTTCCAGGGGAGGAGCCCCACCGCCTTTCCCCGGCCGAGGGCGGCCGCAGCCGCGGCCCCTCGG
>VYZM01018431.1:2087945-2132901 GCA_013398915.1 Dromas ardeola
CCCTCGCCACAAGATGGCGGCGCTCCGCCCGCGCCAGGCGAGCGCCCGCTCCCGCGCCTCCGCTACGCCTGCGCGCCCGCACGCGGCGCGTCACCCCCTCTGCCCAATCAAAGAGAGGCTTCAGGGCGGAGAGCCAATCCCCGCGGGGCCGGGAGGCGGGGCCGGGGCGGTGGCGGTCGGGGCAATGGCGGAGCTGAGCGGCGGGCAGGAGGCGGTGGCCGTGGGGCTGTGGCCGCCCGGGGAGGCCCCGCCGGCCTTTCAGGTACGGGCGAGGGCCGCGGCCGCCCCGAGAACCGGACCGGGGGGAAGGGGGACTAGGGAAAAGAGAGAGAGGGGAGAAGCGGCCAGCGCGGCCCGCGGCGCCTCAGGGAGCCCGTTTGCCGGCGCGTCCCCTCAGCCAGCCCGTCCCGGACACCCCCGAGGCGGGGACGCCAGGGAGGGTTGTGGGACTTCTTACACCTCCGCGACCGGCCCCTCGGTACTGGCCTCATTATATGCTTTTTCTTGGCCGCCCGCTTCAGTTGCATACATACGCGATTTTTTTTTTCCTCAATATGTGGCATTTTGTAGATTTTAATCGCGCAGTTAGCGTGTCACCTTTTAGGAGGAATGAACTTCTTGTGCTACAGGGCGTTAGTGTCGACCGTAGACTGAAACTAGACTGAGAGTAAAAATCTGACAGGCTTGGCGGACACTTCCCGCTGTGCAACCGTCCAAAGCAGTTTACAAGAACGGGTGTAATCTAGAAATACAGGACCATACTTTAAACTCTTAACTTTTTTCATACATTCTCAGGCATAGCCCAGTCTCTGCTGTCTTCTGTATTACTTGTTACTAAGTCTCAAACGTGTTTCCTGGAAGTACACCTTATTGCCCAGGACCTCGCTTCAGTGATGATACAGTCTTCACAAACCAGAATGAAACCGCTTCTAATAAGTCTGGGGGGGGAAAGAAAAACCTAATCCAAACAGACCCTAATCTTCCAAAATTACATGGTGTGCTCTTAATTATCAGAAATGGGAAAGCTTGTAGTCAGTGAATGGGAGAAGATGGGAACAGATAAGGGACAATTAAACTTGGTTTTGAGTAAAGCCAAATGACTGAGAAGGCTGATGTTTATGAAAAAAAGAACCTCCTGAATGAACTGGCATGTTTCCCAACACCCAGAAGCTACCAGACATAAGATACTATGAAATGTAATATTTAGTAATAGCACATACTCCAGGTTTCTAAATAAAGCTTTGCAAGATGAATGCTGAGAAGAAAGTAAAAATATCATGTAGCTGTCTCTATATTTTGATTCTCACATTCAGCAGAGTTTCTGTCAGCTTTTATTTTGCAACAGGCCGTGGTTCTGTAATCATTCACCTGCTGGGGGCATTAGTGTAATTTTGAGAACCTGATTTTCAACTTGGGTTGCTTGAACTGAACCACATCTATTCCCGCAGACAGAATTTAGGGTGAAGAAAATACCATCTCACGTTCTTTTCTGACAGTAGTTAGCTCAGCTTTTTTTAAATATGTAGAGGCGTGCTAGTGCAACACCATCGTCACTTTCTAACAGAAATAGCAGGGGCAAGTTTGAATGCAACATTTTGAAGAGATAAAATTGAAAGTATCTTCATTTTTAACAAAAATGGACATTTGTAATTCTGTGACTTAAAATAGCTATAGATTAACTGTATAAGTAGCTTATTAAGCATTTTGAAGGGTGGGAAACATTACTTTAAAGGTACTTTGCTATTTGTATAGATAAAAATAGTATCTAGTAAACTAGCTGACATCTTTTTCTGCTAAGCTTTTTTTTTTCTGGCTAGTAGACTATTTTGAGGAATTCAGTTACTAACAAACTATCAGTTCTTTTTTGGTGTATATGGAATGTCTGATTTGTATTCTTTAAAATGTTTTAGAAATGTTAGACTTGTAGTTAGGAAGTTTACAGGAAAATGAAGTGTTCATGAGTTCAATTCAGTTCAGAGATCAGTCATTGCCAAACTTCATAAAAATTTGATAGCCTCTGTGGAAAGAAGCATTGAACATGACAAGGATTTGACTCTTGTTCTTTTCACAGTATAGCCCAGACAATGTGGCTGGAGCAGATGGAGACATCGACCCCACTCAAATCACCTTTCCAGGATGTTCTTGTCTTACCAGCTCCTGTGTGGTTCATGCGTGCTCCTGTCTTTGCCGTGGTGAAAATTACAACAGTTTGTGCCTCAGGCTTCCAGACAAAGAGGAGGAATACGCCAGGCCTGTTTTTGAATGCAATTCCATGTGCCAGTGTGGTGAATCCTGTCAAAACAGGGTTGTTCAGAGGGGTTTGCAATTCAGACTTGAGGTATTCAAGACTGAGAAGAAAGGGTGGGGTGTTCGCACTCTGGAATTTATAGCTAAAGGAAGATTTGTTTGTGAATATGCTGGTGAAGTTTTAGGCTTTAATGAGGCACATAAAAGAACTCAGGCCCAGACATCAAAGGATTCGAACTACATTATAGCGGTGAGGGAGCACCTCCATAGTGGTCGGATAATGGAGACTTTTGTTGACCCTACGTACATCGGTAACGTAGGCAGATTCCTGAATCATTCTTGTGAACCAAATTTATTTATGGTGCCAGTTCGAGTTGACTCGATGGTGCCTAAACTGGCACTTTTTGCAGCCACTGATATTTCTGCTGGAGAGGAACTTTCATATGATTATTCTGGAAGATTCCATAATTTAACAATAACTAATAGAGGACAAAAATCTTTAGAGGAAGATAATAGATTGAGAAAACCTTGCTACTGTGGTTCCCGCACATGTGCTTCCTTCTTACCTTGGGACAGCTCCCTCTTTTCCACACCAGACACTTCTTCGGGGAGCTCTCCATTGCTTTTCAGTTCCTAAGAATACCTAAAAAATGTCATTTTCCCTAGTAGTTAAATAAAACTCTGATTGTGTATTCCACCAAGGAAGCACATGTGGTTTTCAGTAACAGCTAGAAGACAAGTTTTGAGAATAACTTCATGCAACATCCTAGAGAGCATTTTCAAGGTGGATGATACGATATGAGGGAGCACCAGAGCTTCAAGATGTTCCAAAATTGGTTACTAAGCCAGACCTGGGGGTTTTTTTCATGTTTTCTTCTGCCAGCTTGCTGTATGATAAAGCACCTCTCTCAATCTGTACCTTTCTCAAAGAATGAACTTGAACATTGGTACACAGAAAGGACACATGATAACAATGAGAAATGTCACTGAAAATTACACAAGAGAACGAGACCAAGGAATGTTGACATTTGCGAAAAGGGCATTAGGTTTCTTAAATCCTATTAAAATAATTTATTTTTAAAAAATTACTTGCTATAAATTGTTTTATTCCATAACACATAAATAAATAATTATTGATGTAAAAAACTTGCCCAGAAAGATCAGCCTGAATGCTTTGTCCCCGCCCTGTTTTCCATCTCCAGTCACAGCTAGCTGCGTGCCAAAATCTGGTTTTAAGTGACTAGTTCAGTTCCATTACCATTTAGCTTCTCTGTAAACGGCGCAGTGCTACAGGCTTTGAGCCGTACAATCATCCCATCTTTTTAAATTGTGCCTATCTCAAGGCTCATCTAATAAGATTTCTGCAATAATAGCAAGCAGCATGTCCATGTTACTTTCCAGCACTATAATTAAACACTCAGGAAGCAAATTCAGACTCTGCAGTCTAAAGCAGTATGATGCTGCTATTCTGACTTCTGAACTGGATTAAAGTAGGAAATAGAGAAGTACATCTGAACAACAAAAAATTTGTCTTTTTACATTGTTGAACAGCTGGCAGATACATGAGCGTTCCTTTCACCTTCTAACTGATTTGTTGTCACTGTTCCTGCAGAACCAGACTTAAGCAAGGCTTGTCCTTTCGCAGCAGCCGGAGAAGGTCATTGCCTCTTCTCATCATTCTTGTACAGGTCTAACACGCGTACTCTGCTTTGCTGAGCATCTCCTCACACCAGGGACACACGAGAGCACTTGCCAGATTGGGGTGTGTTCTGCAACTGCACATTACTTCACTTCCTTTCTAGAACGATCAAATTAAGGAAGCTTCAAAGAGGCTCGTTTTGAATTTCCCCCAACTTTGATATATAGGACAGATAAACTGCAATGCTACTTTTTACAGTCACCGCAGCATCACATCAGTGCCACAAACCCCTGGGTTATTTGCTCAGTACAGTTTGATCTTTAATTGTATTCATTACCTTTGACATAACACACACACACACAGTCGCGCATCTCAGGGGGATCAGCTGTTGTGCAGGCCATTGGTAACTTTTTTTTTCTAAATAAAATACGACTTTGATTTGGACCTGAAAGATTAACCTGATACTGACATGGGATGAAGGGCATTTTGCTGCTATTATTTTGCCATTTGCTAAACAAAATCTTTGTGTTTACCTATACTTCCTTGATAAGCTTCAGTGTTAGCTTTCCCCCATTTAATATATATCTTCATGCTTCCATTATGAAGAACTGCTGTTGAGATTTATATACAGCTGTGGTTTTAGTTTAAGATAAAGACTACCACTTGATTTTTCTTATGGTTAATCATTAAGTGTCACTTCTGCCAGTACAGAGAGCTTCCAAAGGATTTCAGCTGCTTGTCAAAAGCAGTTTACAAGCCGAGTGGTCATTAACTTTATTCCTTGGCCGATTAAGAGCACCCGCTTCTACAGAAGAGAAGTTCTCCAGGTCCTGTAACTCAGAATGCATGAGATACCTGAACTCAGCTTAGGTTGCAAGGTCTCTTGTCCTATTTCGAGGCTTACCCAGTTTTCCTCCCCCAAAGGGCATTGCACCAGCTACCTTCAGCCCGCCGGACTGGAGGGCTGGGAGTGGATGATCCAATGTACTTCCTCCTTCCCTCCTGGAAAAAGTTTCAGGACTAGTTTTATACCATCTGTATTCCTATTCCTCAAGATTAGATGGGTTTTCAAGATGACAGCACTGTTTGCTGGCTTCCTGTTACGAATATGTACTTGGCATGACTTTGAGTAGCTAAGGAAGTGTAGATTCAAAAAAAATAACCCCAAAACACAAACCCCCAAACAGCATCAGGAATATCTAGTCCTTGCATCACCAGCCTTACACCAGAGAACACAGCCGAGCCTTCTGTCTCTCCACAATCCGACCCTTTCAGGCCCAGCCAGCTGATGAGGCTTCTCGGAAGTGAACTGAATATCAATTACCTGGTTAGAACAAACTTCCCCAGCATGGAACAAGAGAGCCTTGTACTGTTGAAAACAGCCAGCCACATTAAAGGCCTTGCAAGAACATGAAATTCTGTTGTCCTTGAGTTGCAAACCATGACGGCAATTGTTAATGGCCTTTTGCCATATAGCATGTGCATTAGACTTTATATGCCTGAGGGTGCAGAGCAAAATCCTACTAAAAAGAAAAAAAATCCTCTCATAGGGGACTAAAAAAGAAAACAGACCTTGTTTTACCTGCGGAATTTCTGTTTGCTTTTTCCTTTGGGGACTTTTCAGCTTCACTGGGTCCCAGTCTGCCCCTTGTCAGTTCAGTGCGTTTGCTCTCACTGAATCCAATCAAACTGCTCAGACTGTGAGCTCTGTGTAATCCTCCCTCCTTCTTTCTACTCTCAAAGGGCAGTAACGATTAGCAATATTTCATCACTCCATTATGCAGACAAAAGCGGCATGAATGGGACACATTCCACCATCTCCGCAGAAGACCAGGAAGACTTTCCCCCATGTGCCACCCACAGCACAAGCAGCATTAACTGACATACACCTGATGGTGCGGCATCACGAAGCCTTTTATTTAAGTAAGAGTTGTAAGAATTTTCCAATATACGGAATTGTATTTTTTTCCAGAATGAAAAATAAAACCAACTCAAGGCAAAATCTTTTATAAAGTGTATTCCTTCTTGTGGCAGAGACATGACTTTTAGAAAGATAGAAATAAAGATAGACTCTTTCCCTATTACTTCCAGTAAAATAGATGTTTTTAATGCATAGATTTTAATGAAACATTTAATGCTGTTAAGGCAGACTTTACTATGCAAAATATTTACCACAGCTTTTGCAATGCTCGTGCGAGTGCCAAGTCATAGTGGTGTATTCTGGATTTGTTTTTTTCTGCTTGCTAGAATTACCTTTATCCCCTGCTCTCATTATTCCCATTTCCCTTCCTCCTTGCTAGAATGCCTTTCCTTTGAAGTGCTTTGGTTTTTTAGTGTGTTGGGGTTTTTTTTTGGTTGTTATCTTTTTTTTTTTAAAACAGAACAGTTTCAAATTTTACCTTATTAGGCCCTAGGGCTCAGAGTAACATCTGCCATCTTTTCATTTTAATGATCTTTTATTCGAGTTAAATCATGTGTTAGCTTCAGTTTCTAATGATACCATTTTTGCAGTCTGCAAGTCCCCAAAATAAGCCTGCACCATGTCCAAGAGAAATTCAAAAGGAAATTGCCAGTGTTTTTCCATCAATAAAAGTCTTTAGCGTAAATAAATGCTTGAAATTTTATTCAAATATGTACATCATTTCTGATCACATCATGACCCTGAGGATTATCACCCCTCAGCTGCAGAAGGCACTTTCTAAAGAGGAGCAAGTATCTCACCAGAAAAAGCACATTTCTGGACCTGATTTTCACTGCAACAGGAATGTAATGCAAGGCCTGCACTAACTGCCCCTGTCGACAGCGCTCTGTCTTCCAGTGCTCATCTCTTCTTAACCCCTTTAGTTTTCTTTTAAAGCTGTCCAGAAGTTTATAAAGTCCTTGCTTATTGGATTTGAGCGTAAAAATTCAAACTATACATA
Source organism: Dromas ardeola (assembly GCA_013398915.1). Classification (NCBI taxonomy): domain Eukaryota; kingdom Metazoa; phylum Chordata; class Aves; order Charadriiformes; family Dromadidae; genus Dromas; species Dromas ardeola. The sequence goes on from VYZM01018431.1 coordinate 2,094,753, forward strand.
AATAAAACTATTTAATAAAGATATTTTGTAAAGGAGTATTAATTGATCTTTTAAAACAGTCGGCATGTTTCTGCCCAGTTTTGTGCTAGTTTACTCCAGAGAACTCTTGTTAAAAAACAAAGAGAGTTCACCGATAAGAGGTTTGGTCAGGAGAAAAGTCCAGGCCAGGTTCCCTGAAGATAAATACAGGGAAGTTCTTCAAGCAGTGTTGGATTTTCTTCCCTGACCAGGAACTTCAAAGCACGAGATTTTTCTCTTCTGTGTCACCAGCAAGTGACACTCCACACATCTCTTATCCTCCTTGGGTGAAATTCAGCCCTTGATGTCCCGGCGTGACGGCAGCTCCGGCGCGGTGTCTGCTGCGCAGCGGAAGCCCAGGTTCGAGGCAGAGCTGTCGGGAGTGTTTTGACTGCGGGCTGCGCAGCGGTACCTGTAGCAGTGAGACTGCAGGGGAAGAGAACTTCAGAGCACATCACAGTTTCCTTAAGCAAGGGTTTGTTAGATTAATGTAGCTAAGCATTTCAAATGCTGTTGGAAAGATGAATGAACTGATACTGATCAAAAAATCACTGTGTTAGAAATAAGGGAAATCCCACTGTATACAGAGATCAGTTGCAGCTGATACAAAAGGTATTTTGAATGCAAAGTGTCTGATAACAGGAGTGTCGACTCATAATACATCCTGCTCTGGGGAAAAGCTAAAATGCCCAGTCTGCTTCTCTTCTCAGAGGAAGAGTGAGCTCAGAGCCTTTCTCTGTATATCAGCATGCCAAGGAGCCACTGGAAACGAGCAGGTACTGGCACCTGTCAAAGAACATTTCACTGAATGAGATACAACAAGAAGAAAGGAATAAGAGGAGGCAAACTCCTTCCCAATATCCAATGGCTAACATTGTAGGGATATTTATAATCAGATATAATCTGGACTAGTGGCTATAAAAACATTTAAGCTTAAAATTAAGCCACTGATAAAATGAATCAGCTGCCTTTCAGATACTCCTAGTAGACAACCACAAATACTACAATCACGCAGCAGCTGCCTCTCAAAGAATTAAAGGAGGAACCATCATCACCATTTCATTTCTTTAAGTGAAAAAGGAGCACGAGACTATGTGACAGGGCTTGTCCTCGCACCAGACAGCCATCTGATGCCACTGATGCATGTCGGTGGGAAATAGCTCTGCGCTTTCACTGCCAGTGTTGTTTGTCTCGTGCTTGTAGGATTTGGTATTCCTGTGATAGACCAGTTCAGATCCAAAATGGCATTTTACAAGGTTCAGAAAGGGATTGCTGCAGGGTGCTTTGTACAAGTTACTTTGCGAAAGGCTGTTAATTTATACACAGCCAAACGAATCTAAACAGGAGGAGCTCAGACACCGTTACTGCAGGGTAGAGATGCTGGTCTATAACATGCTTTGCCCCTGCCCGGCTGTACGGATTTGGCCGTGTCTCAGTGCTCATTAATATACTTACACACCTTGAAAAAAGGAAAAACTCGTGTTATTCGCAGTGCTACAGATTCTCAATTATCTGGCATTAGGAACGGTGGTTTCCAAACTGCGGAAGTAACCGTTTTAAGTGCTTTGCTACAGTAAGTCACTGACTGCCCGGGAGCAGCTGTCCATCATAGTGTGGAATGAGGACAGTCACACTTGTCGTTTCACTGACAACGCGCTGGGGTGGCGGACTGGGCATTTATGTAGCAACTCCAGTGCAATCCACCATCCGAGTTCTGCCCCATTTTGCTGTTACTTCAAAAGATTTGGCTCGGGCTTTTTGTTCCTTACCCTCCCTCTCATCTCCTCCAGCTACGGGCTCCCGGCCTCCAACAAACACACACCACTACCATTCAGGCTGGTTCAGCTGCGTATAGTCAGGCTCTGAACCAGGCTTCTGGAACGGCTGGGTTAAAAAGGTTAAAAGGCAAACATACTTTTTTAATTCTTTTTTTCTTTTTCCTTTTTTTTTTGGCAGGGGGGATGGGGGCGAGTTTGGGCACAGCTCCTCAAACAATGGAATGTGTACAACCACGAGGGTGGTGGCAACTCCAACAGGCTCAAGGGAACAGCCCGTGAGCCAAGGCATCCCCGCAGCGCAGCGGGTCACCGAAGTTTATCTCTGCGAGTTCCCAGCATCTCCATCTAAGGAGATGCAAACACGGGTTCCTGCCCAGCAGCGCAGAGCCCACGCGCGCTCTGCCTCCCGCACTCAGAGGTCTACCCTGAACCCCAGCCGTACGCCACAGCACTCAGAAGCTGAACTATTTTGAAAACAAAAGGAGCTGCAAAGCGTGCAGGTAAAAAGGTGCAATTTTAGCCTCTGTCAACTCTGAGAGGTAGAACAGCATCTGAGAAAATCTGAATAGATTTTTAGGCACCTAATAAAGAGCCCTCCTACTAATCGTATTCATTGGGGTTTTTTTGTGTCTTGATACACAGCCTAGTTTTATCGCCTACAAAAAAAGAAGACTAGGACAGACTAGAATCTTCACAAGCTTTTAAAATGGGTCACGTTATTCATCACTGAAGAAGACTCTATTCCAGTGTTAATTTAATCAAAACTGCTAATTAACATCTGACATTGATTTCACCTAAGAAGGAAATCAGTGTAGAAAATGGGATCTCACTGTAGAAAATTTAATCTAATTATGAGAATGATTTGCCAGCTGCAGGCTTTGAAAGGGAAGAAGAACAGGACAGCTTTAATGAAAAAGGAGATCTACAATGAGCATTTTTTTCCAGCGCTGCATGAGCAGAGTTTAAAACATGATTTATCTCATGAACAGCTATTGCATTGCGGTGGCATCCAGACATTTCAGAAAGAATTTCAAGCCTGCTGTCAACTAAGCCGAAACATTCATCTCCCAGAGATCTTTCTGCAAATACCTGATACCCTTTCTGAATCGAGAGTCTTTGTAGAACTCAAAAAAGTCACTTTTACAAGTATCACTCAGGCACTAGAATGAAAATAGCATTAGAGGCATACATCAATTTTAACTTTGACACCTAGGAAAACCATACTGGGTAAAGCAGTTTTTTTGGTTTAACTCCAAGCTAACCAAAAAGAATTCCTTAAGAACATCAGGTATCGCTTTTCCTTAAATTGCATGAAAGCCCTTAACAAGCACCCAGGCTGCCAGGAAACTCCAGCAGAAGATGGTTTCATTCTCAAGTCAGGTACTTGCAGAGGAAAGATCAATCTGTAAAGAGCCCAGGCCTTTTCACATTACCTTATGGCACATGTAGGATCCACCCTTCTTCACTCGGTCCGTCCCCGACGGGGGCCCTTTCTGCGGAGAGGAGGACATGGGTTAGTACTCACGGAAGAGCAACTGCCAGTTACAGGGTAAAGGCAAAAAGCTGTCAGAACGGGAGATGGGTAAGGAGCAGCTATAAATGCTCAAAGCCAACAAGTTTCAGCTGGGTCTGTCTGAACCAGACAGCTTGAAATAATTCTGTTGTAAGAAGCATGCAGACTTCAGTACTCGTTCTCCCCCCCCACTGCTGCAAATACTTAACATCGGAGTTGCTGCCCACTGCCCAAGAGCACCGTGAGCTGTGTTTCTGTAAAGCACCTGATCACAGGCTGGAAGGAGCACAGTGGCGATCACCAGCAGCGCTGAGCTATGAAAACAGGGACCCTTCTGTAGCTTCAGATTTCTCATAATGACAGATTAGGAAATGTTCCCACAGCAGCCTGCACATGGAGCAAAACCGGTGGTTCTCATCAGTTCCACTGCTTTGAAACAAACACATGGAAACCCAGGAGCCTCCAAAAGAGGTATGGGGAGAACTTAACTTTTCTAAATGCAGTTACACTGTTTGGTGGCCAGTCGCCATCAGGGGCTGTAACGCCTGATGTTTGCTGCTTATTCTCTTTCCAGCCCAAAATCAAGTCTGAAACCCAAGTTCGTGACTGTGCAGTAAGACATTCCGTACCATCTCCCAGCCACTGTGCACTGAATTTGTTATCATGCGAGATCATGACAGCTAAAAAGGTCTGCAGAAAGCACTGCACTTACAAACAACAAGTTTGTAATTGCATGTACATTTGCAGTGTATGGGATTTATTTGAAGCGCTTTTGAAATTGGCCCTAGAATTGATTTAACGAGGTTATTTCACTATTCTTTTCCAATTCCAACTCCAAAGGATGGCCTAATAGTTGCAGAAGAAAGCTGGGCTTCCTTGATGACACACTCTTTTGCTTGCTTTGATGCATATTTATTACGCAGGCGAGCAATTCTCCCACCTCATTGCTTTTAGCTGTAGAAGTTCCTCCTGCGCTCAACTCCTGCTTGGAGACTGCTGCTATACTTCATGTTCCCTCTCCTGATACCAAATATTCTTACGTGCTTCCTACGCTCCCCGTGCATTGAGAAGCTACTTTTAGGAAGAAGCCACAGGAATATCTGTCTTAGAGAAGTGACAAACAAGACCAGGAAAATAAATTGTGCGTTATTAGTCAGCCGGCACGCCCAGCCTGGAAGTCCGTACTGCCATTAAGAATCCTCTCAAAGTTGTAAGACCTGCCTGTATTTCTATTTCTGTACGTGTTACACTGGCATGCAACAAAAATGTTTTCTTGTAGTGTACAAGCCTCCAGTAAAGAATTTTTTCACTTAACTTGAGGTACAAGCTGTTTCTTCACTGGTTGGTAGCGTGTCTAAATCAAGTCTGTATTTCTAGACAAAACCTTATCGGAAGAATTTGTGGAATAGAGGAAGACAGGACAAAAAAAAAAAAAAGCTGTGACATTCTCCAAATCCCTGCACTTTCTGCTAAGACCATTACCTAAATCAAATAATACAGGTTACGAGAAAGTCATCAGCCCAGTTTTTACCAGTTAGGAAAAAAGAATTCATTGCTACAGAGTGTGTAACTGATATAAAGTAGTATCATAAAAAAGCACCATAGTGGGTTAAAACCAGACAACTGCTGAAAAAGACATTCTGCCAATTATTTTGTCTCCTCCTGTCCAGCGCCAGCCACTTATCCTGGAGGTACCTGAAGGGTCCTGTGCGTTCTGCAAAGCTGTAAGAACGACACCTTGACCAATATAAATGCAGTCACCAGAGAAAAATTTCACTTCTGTAGTGTCTCCTGAACGCAGGAGTAATTTCCCTTTAAGAAGCAGGTTCCTAAAGAGGGGATTTCACAGGGACTTCACCCCTCTCCTGCTTTTCTCATTATCAAGGGATGTAGCTGTCCCCCACCCAGCTCCGGCATTGCCAGAGGTGAAGTTCTGGAAGAATCAAGAGAAGACAAGGATTTGTAACACTGAATATAAACCACGGGGACCATAAGAAACCCCTGAAGCTGATGCCGGTACTACAGGAGGTACTGACTGCAGCCACCGAGTTGGACTGCCTTGAGAGTCTTCATATGGAAAGTTACCCTATTGAAACTTCAGCAGTTTCACATTTATTGCAAAATTTTATGAGATAGGCAAAAAAAAAATAAGAAAAAGCAAAGCCTACTACTGCATTTATACCTTACAAATGCTCAAGGAAACCCCACCCACAGGCAGTGTCCGCTCCTTCCCGAGCCAGGCTGCTCCTCCACAGGACGGGCTTACTCCTGGAAACGGACTTCACAAAACCTGCCTGTAGATGCTCCGAGCCCCACCCCGAGATAAGGCTCTAGCAAGCACAGTCAACTCCAACAGCCTGTTAATCTCATTTTGGGGGAAGGCAGGGTAGAGCCAGCCAGGATAAAACTGACCTAAAAAAAGCCCCATGAGAACATGACAAACCAGAGAACAATGGAGCTGCTGAGCAGGATTTCCCATTAAAAACTGTAACGCAAATACAGACCTGCAATCTTCGCTATTAGCTCCAAAGTAACTTTTATAAACTAAGAGGAGAACACTAGAAGGTGTATTGTCCAACCATAAGACTATTGTATGTTTCAGCAATTACAGAGGCATAACGTACACTGAAGAAGCATGTGAACCAAAGAAAATGGTAATTGCATAAACTCTTTCTATTACAAATATCTTCTGCCCGGCAAAAATTGAGCAAAGGTTATTTGATGACAAAAAGCCAAGTTAAATTGAAACCCCCCAGCCTGTGAAGCAGGGTTACAGCACTGGAACGATTTATCACCTACAAAAATCTGATTTGGTGTTCTCCAATAGTCTACTCTATTACAAAACACTTTAAAAACACTGAAGGTAAAGAGTTTATCATAAAACAACTGGCAAAGTTCTTGTAAAAGCAGACGGATCACTAGACATGAGGTGGAGAAACAATCTGCCTGTTTGACAACTGTCCATGGGCTGTGTTTAATTCTCTTGCTGTTGATATTTCCGTCTTGCACTGCAGCTGAGCAAAGGAAAAGATAAAAGGAAGCTGGGATAACCGCGTTTCCCATAGTTGTAACCAGCTAACACAGGTATAAAATCAAATGCACAAGGAACTGTGTGCAAGAGACGGAGTGGACCGACTCCCTTCTCAGCTCATCACTGCGCTCCGACTGAGGTTAAAAAAGAAGCACAGAGCCTCAGAAGGTGAGTGAATTCAGTTCTCCTCCCTAGTGTCAAAAATGCAGCTTACAAGGCCCCTCAGTCTCATTTGAAGGCTATCGCGGAGTTAAAATCAGAACCACAAGACCGAGCACAGCAGGCAGTGATTATTCAGCGTGCAGCTCATCACCGAGGTCCCTGGCAAGCCAGGCTGGCTGATCTGAGAGCAACCAAAACTAAGTGAAAAAGACATTGTTATTGCAGACTGATGAGCATCCCCATCACCCTTTACTTTGTTTGGAACTTCTGCACCCCAGGCTTGTCTGCCTGAGGAGAATGCGGTGTTGGAATCCTTTCTCTAATGGTTTGCTTTTGCATCCCATGCAAGCCCCCTACTTAGCGCTAGAGACTGAGGACTTCGAAGTCCCCCGGATGATGTGTCCGCATCCCAGCAGCCAAGGGCTGGATTTGCATCCCTTTGCTTCAGGAGCCCTTTACTACAGCTCCCAGGAAGTTCCCATCTCCGGGCAAGCAGCTGTCCCTCCCCTGGACTGCCTCATGGCTTATTTTACACTCCTTTCTCTACCCCAGCCTTGCTGAAGAAACCTCAAATGTGTCACATGCAGGAAGAAGCCACCTGGTCTCTATTTCCTTGGCATATGAAGTTGAACAATTCTGTCCAGGTAGGTAGACAGGTGCTGCAGCTCCTTGGTGTTGGTCTACGTGTAGCGTGAACCATCTCCGTTATCCAAAACAAGGCCCCATTCCCAGCTCCAAATTGAGGTAAAGGAAGAAGCCAAGTCCCTACAGACAAGCTGGAATACGACATTTCAATTTCTTGAAAGGTGTTAAGAGCTAGACATCCCTTACAGGCGACACCCTGCTTCTGACGCCGCACACGGAGTTCCATACATGCCCTTCTGAGCAGAGTCCTTTCCTCGGGGTGGTCTTTCTCTTACCTACATCACTTCCTTAAAGTTTCTCTTGTTCTACAAAGAACCTTACCAGTCCCTACATCTGCAGACAGAGAAATGTAAACTCATCCCTGTCTGAGCGCTGGCTGCTTGGAAAGTACTGAGAAAACCAACCAAACCCCAAAACACCTCACGGCTCTGTCTCCCACAGAACGACCCACACCTCAGGTCTGGCATCCTGGAAAGCCAACATCGCCCCAGTCAATGGCTTTTCTAGAATAATGCCTGCATTTAACATACTTGGTAAAGTACGAGTGTACAAACATTATCTAACTTCGGCCAGACAATGCCACAGCCCAGTATCACATCTCTCATGTAATTAAAAGAAGGAGAAACCCTGCAATGTTAGTATTTGCTCACGCTTGTGTCTTCCTTATAGATAAAGGAAACCTGCTCTGAGAGTGCTTACCCATAATAAACAACTAATCAGAGCGTGGCAATTAAGGTCACATTTGAGTGAAACAAGCAAATCTTTGTTCCATCAAACAATATTGTTTTGTGCCATCATCTGGAGAATTGTACCATCTGGTGCTGAAGTGGAAGGACATTTGCTGTCCCTATGTGGAGCACCAGTGCTGTTCAGACTTTGATCCCAGATTTAAAGAACAGAGTTTACTGTATATTGGCAAGTTTATTTTGTAGTGTAATGTTGTAACAGACGTATTATAGTCTGATTGCATAATTACAAGCGCTTGTGCGTTCAATTACCAAAGCTTATAAGCAGGATTATTCTTTAAACAGTTATTAAAAAACACCACAGGTTGTTTGTTGTTTGTTTGGTTTTTTTTTTAAAAGAAAAAGAAAGTTGTACTTCTTTCATGACATCAAACGAATGCTTTCTGAAGTTGCATGATCATTTTCTAGGTACAGTCAGCTACACGGCCACTTTTTTTTTCCCTGAGCTAAATCAGTTTTCAAACAGAACTGCAGGTCGTAAGAAACTATGCACTATATATATATAAAAAAAAATCTGAGCCAGAAGTCACCACAATTAAAATGGCCCCATAAAGGGCTCGTGGTTTGATTGATCTCACACACACACTTGGCTGCTGTCTGCCAAATGATCACTCACGTTGTTCAAACAACAACAAAACCCAACTCTAGTCCTTCCTAGTCCTGCCCTTGTGCACCAAATAGTAGCTGCAAGATGTGCTAAAGAAACATTTTTTGTGAGTATGTCTTAAACTGTGGATTTTTTCCCGCTCATGAGAAAAAGAAAAAATCAGCCCAGCAGCACTTCTTTCTGCCAGCAGCCTTTCACCCACGGCCAGTGCTGGAGGAGCTGAAGTATCAGTTTTACATTTTCTCAAGCGGATGTTGTAACTCCCTCCAAACTGAGTTTGACCACACAAAAAACCACTCCACCTGCGCGATTAAGACACGCTGCAAGACTGTGGTTGTACGGCTGTGTGGCCCCATTCTGTGCAACTCCCAGATGTCTTCAAGTGCAAGCCAAATAATTTCAGAGAGAAGCAGCAAGAGGCAGCTCCTCAGTCTCCCGGCACTCACACGAGTACAGGATCCCCTACGAAAGGATGCCCAGAACGCACAAGGTGTGCTGGAGAAGAGCCGTGGCACACCCCACTCTGGCACCCTAAATCCAAACACAGGACAAAGTTCTGCTTCGAAAGGCCTTTAGTGGCTGGTGAACACAGAGCACAGGCAAGAACTGTGCTGAGAGGCGAGGGGAGATTAGAGCAGGTCACAGTTGAGACCCACCATTCCACTGGAAATTCAGAAAGTTCAGAAGTTATTTCCAAGTGTAAAAACGTTCTCCACAGGCAGCTGGTTTAGATTTGGCTTGTTCTGGTTTATCCTGGCCTCCTGATACAGGAGGTTTCCACTGGACTACCCTGCTGCACCAAGTGAATGTCACTGGCTTGGATGCTTCCCATTTCTTCCTGGGGGAGTAACGAGCCCACTGTCTCACGGGAAATCGAGGGACCATTCACTGTGTTCCAGACGACAAGTAAGGTCATTCACCATACACAATTTGTTACCTAACCCCCCTCCAAACACGGTGCTGTTTATTTGCTTTCACAGCTGGTGCAGCCCACCAGCCCCCACTGATCCGGTATGCTTGTAAAATGGGGAGACTTTCATTGGCTTAAGTCAAAAACAGAGACTTTTGCAGTTCACTACGCAAATCTGGGGAGAAGTAGAATTCCAAATAAAAGCCACTTACTCCTTATGTTCTGAACAAGCCGCTGCTATTACACAAATAAGCGTCTGGACTGGAATAGACGAGGAGGCTTTTAGTTGTAGAAGTGTCTAATTAAATTCTTAAAGAAAGGTCCGTACAAACAGATCTGCAGTTATACTGATGCTCTGCTCTTAAAAGTTACACCCAGACCACATCATGATGCCTTTCAACGCCACTGACTCGCGAGCCTAGCTGCATCCCCAAACCCACCACTGCTAACAGTGTCCAGCGCTGTGGCGCTTCACAGCTTATCGCTTCAAGGACACAGTGCCAAGCTCTGTGTTCTACCTGCTGCTTGAGCTGCATAAAAAAAAAAATCCTTCAAATTTATTTGGCTTCAATACTTACCTGCACAGGTCCTATACCTGGCAAAGAAGAGGAAGAACATTGTTTGTTCCATTGGTAGAGCATAATTTAAATCTAATACCGTAAAAAGCAGCAAACAACCTACAAAGCACTTTCAGGTGTCCCAGTTTATTTTTGCTCTTGGTAATTATTTGTGAATGCAAGCTGACCAACTACAGAAAAAGAGAAATTGTGTGCAAAATTCCATACATTCCTTGGAACCAATCCACAGTATACCCAAAATCTCTCCACTACTAGAAGACTGCTTTGAAGATTTCAGATATTAAACTAAATACGTTAAAAAACTTTCACTAAGCTCTGACCCTCTAGAAGAATTCCTAGTCTTTTAGGCAGAAAGAACACATCCTATATATAGGTTACGCTGCCTTGTACTCTGGAGAGACTTAAGAGATTGGCTCTGATAGTATGGTGCTAATCATTTTTAATGTCTCAGAAGATACGGCAGCCTGGCTATTTTGGGACACCTTTTCACATTGTGAGATTCAGTTTCCTTATCCATTTAATCAGAAAAAACCCTTCGGAATTCACTTTGAAGTGCTCTGCCTCAGACATTACATTCTGACAATTAGTTTCTAACTGAAAAAAAAAAACAACCTAAAAGCATCATTGCTGACACCTAATTTTTAAAAACTTTCTGAAGTGTCTGCTAAATGTTTGTGCCAATTTTAAAAACCTAAGCAAACTCAATAGTCACTTGAGTTTAAGAGAGCAAAAGTCACACGACGGTTGTTTCTCACCATCACCTTAATTCAACACAGAAGCTCTGCTGCATTGGCGTTAATGAACACAAAAGCGCCTCATTTAAATAAGCCATTCTAATGAAGATGCAGCACTGCAATACTTAAGAGAAAGGATTATTATTAATTTTTTTTTCAAGCTTCATACCACAGTAGCTGTAGTTCAGCAAAATACATGATTCTAATTGGGTTTCGTGCAACTTGGACAAGCTGAGAAGGCTGACACAAGCAGAGAAATCTCTTTTTCTTTATAAAACAAAGATGCAGTTAACTAGCACCAGCGGCAGGGAATGGATTAGCTGAAAGCCACTGTTTGGATGAAGAGTCCTGGAGGTTTTTCCCACTATTACCACAGTAACTTCCACATAAATTAGATGTTTCATGCCTTTCACCTACAAAAGCCAGTCACGTTACATAAAAGACAGCTCTAAGACTTTGCCAGTGATGACACAGAGCACGTAAGAGGTATCTTTTTAAACAAATAATGCACAGAACCTTATGCTAACCTACAGACAAAAACAAACAAAAAACTCTGCGCATATTTAGGTGCATAGACCCAAGATCTGTGACTTCAAAGTTCATAGTATCACAGACAGGTTTGGGTTGGAAGGGACCTTAAATGCCACCCAGTGCCACCCCCTGCCCTGGGCAGGGACACCTCCCACCAGCCCAGGTTGCTCCAAGCCCCGTCCAACCTGGCCTTGAACCCCTCCAGGGATGGGGCAGCCACAGCTTCGCTGGGCAACCTGGGCCAGGGGCTCACCACCCTCACAGCCAAGAATTTCTGCCTCAGATACCATCTCAATCTGCCCTCTTTCAGTTTAAACCCGTTCCCCCTCGTCCCACGGCTCCCCTCCCTGCTCCAGAGTCCCTCCCCAGCTTTCCTGGAGCCCCTTTAGAGACTGGAAGGGGCTCCAAAGTCTCCCCGGAGCCTTCTCTTCTCCAGGCTGAAGTTCTATATGTAAACATCAAAAGTGTTTTTATTCTCTAAACTCGGCCTAGTTACTCTATTTTTGCTTCCCAGTGTTGCCACTTCTTGCTAGGGAAGACGACTCCTAGAGAGCTGAGCACTTCTGGCCCCAAGAGGCCACTGCACAAAGAAGGAGCCACAACTGCAGTAAGTGTCGGACTGGGAGATGAACAAGAGGGAGAGCTGCAACATGCTGCGAACAGCCAGACCTGTACTCTCCCCAGGGACACGGACACTGTCTGTCTCTGAAAGGGTGGGCAAGGGGTCCTTCCCCCCACCCCAGTTAAGGCAGAACACGCAGATGCGGGTTCCAGGCACTGCGGTGAAGCGTCAGCAGCCAGAGGGGCAAAGCAGAAACTTCCCTGGCACAAACCATGGAGATCACACAGCCTGGAACGGCAAGCTCAGCCTTGATCACACCCCGCCTCCCCTGACTTACCAGGCCGCAATCAAATCAGTACTCTGCTCTGAAAATTTGCTAGTTTTGTTGTCTTTCACTTTCATCTAAATTTACATTCTGCCAGTTACTCAAGACTTCATCTTTAGAAATGTTGCTCTTAAACTGGCCTTGTTTCCATTCATAAGGTACAGAAAAAAAAAAGATCCTTAATTGCATATGAAAACCCCACCAGAATGGAAACAGAATTGCAAGAGAGCAGATGTTTCTTCCCTAATCAATCAGTACGCAAACAGCAAAAAAAAAAACTAAAGCATCAGTTTGCATGCTAAATGCAAGCTCTGTATAAATCTCAGCTGTATATGTATGCCAGCCATCAGCCAATGTGGGAAAAAGGTGCATTTACACATTCAAGAGAATTCATGCAATACAGCTTTCCATTATTGCTGAATTACAGAAACGGGCGGAAAATTCTGACTACTATGAAATATTCACATCACATGAATTTGTGCAGTATGTGAGAACAGTAGTAGATGGAGATACAACACAGCCAAGGTCCCAAAGGAAAAGGAGGTTCTTTAGCCATTGTTAGGCCACTAAGGCTCCCTACCAACAAAAATTACAGAACAGTCCATCCTATTTTAAAACCAAACAAGAAAAAAAAAAAGTACAGCCCCAAGCGTTTCAGTTACTTGGGAAGATGTATGTAGCACACTGTCCAACACAGCTGAAGTCACTAGAGAGACCTGCGGTATCTTACTGGGATACAAGTAACTAGAAATGGGCCAACGTGACTGTATGGGTTGGGAGCTCTCCAGATGCTCCATCAGCGTGGTGAAACTGCTCACACAGACCTCAGGTAACCTAGACCCTGAGATGAGTCTATTTCTCCTGCTAGCGACATCCTCCTAGAAGGCAGAACGTCAACCTCTGCAAGGTACAGAACAGCAAGAAAAAGCTTAATAAGCTCAAGCCATTTCCAATTCCTGACTTCCCAGAAAGGCCTGCAGTTACGTCCGGCGTACCGAAGACAGGCTACACACATCAGAAAAGACCACAGCACAGGGATACTCAAATCCTGCGAATGGAGAGCTCCTGCCCCGTGAGGTTTAACTGGTTTTCTCATTACAGATAACTGTGTCTGAACAAAACAAGCTCTGTGAGAGCAGAGCAGTGCATTTCTCAGGTTTAGTCCTCCTGGACAAATAAGCAAAAGAGAAGCAATATTAGAACTTGAATCTGCTGAGAGATACTGCACGAGAAACCCCGCACACAAAGCTTACCCTGCAGGACCTCTTTCTCTGCCTGCCATGAAGAAAACCAAAGATTAACCTCTCAAAGCCTAGTAAACTACTTCTCCCCATAAACTTCAGCTTTATGACATGTTGAGTTTTAAATGAACTAGCAGAAGCCATAAAGATAATTCAGGATGGTTTGTTCTCATAAAAAAAAAGTAGTACAGCTTGTAGCAACATAAACGAACAAAAGACTTCCTTTTTTTTTTTTTGAAAGCAATTCCACTGCAGTGGAAAATTGTTGATTTATGTAATATGATGCCAGTGTGGAAGTATTCAACTGCTAACCAGGTGTGGAGGCCTGTCCAGCAAAAAAATAAATAAAACTGCACTGCAGCACTACAATTCCAGTGTTGATTATCTGTGGTGCGATACTTCCTAATCCACCAGAACCCAGCCCATCCCACCCCAGACACAGCAGAGGAGAGCAAACAGTAGGTTTTCAAGCAGCAACCAGATGAGGGTAGCAAGAGGGAACGCCATACTTCATGTGATGCCAACAAAATACTTACAGGGTTGTGAACTTCATCTGGCGAATGATGAACAGCCCACCAGTCAGACGTCCATTCCCAGGCATTTCCTACCATGTTGTACAAGCCGTACCCGTTGGGAGGAAACGCAGTGACCTATGCAAGAAACACAACACAAGTGCCAGTTCTCTAAGCCACTCAACACGAAATACGGCTTTTAATCCTGAAGACCAGTCTGCCGAAGGTGCATTTGTCCCTACTAGGAGCTTCTGCCTTCATATCTCAGCAGACACCAAATTAGTAGTGCTGAACTGTAACACTTTTACATACTCCATTTAAATAAAACAGAATGAAATAATTGGTGGTTGGACTAGATGATCTGAAAGGTCCCTTCCAACCAAGGCAATTTTGTGATTCTAACGAACTATTATAATCCTCAATGTTCTCAGCACCACATTCCCACTATGGCACATAGTGTCTTCTCATTGGTTTTGGAGGTTGATCCTCTAAAGAGAGTCACTGTTTGACCAACAGATGCGGACCTGCGCATGGCATTAGTGATCTGACCTCCACACCCATGCTTAACGTTTCCAGATTACCCTTCCCATCCACGAAAGGCAAGGGTGGCTGTCAACTCTCGCACGTGCGGACTTCTCCGCTGATGAAACTTTTTGGACTCGCTTTAACTACCATTTAATACTTCATTCACACCCTTGGTAGCACTTAAAATTCCACTCCATTGTTTGCCATACTAGACAGACTCAATCTTTCCAAAAAGGGAAGTTTCATTTCTTTTCAACTATTGCACAATTTCTGTGCCTTGAGAACAACTACCCAAAAAACGAAAGTTCAAAAAATTGCAGTGTCAAAAATGCAAGCAGAGAGTATTTCAGCATCTGACTATAAACTGACTGGAAAGGGGGAGAAGAGGTCAGTTTAAGAGGAACTAAAGGTTTAAGTGAAAGTAATCGTTACTCTTCAATTAGCTTTTAAAAAGCGTCCCTTGGTAATACTCAAGCCTGCAGTGAAACATACTGTAACTTTAAAAATCTAAAGGTGAAAGAGTACCAGAATGGAAACCAGCCCCGGTTCATTATGTTGAACACAGACCTCAATTTTAAGACGACTAAGTTCATTTCCATATGATTAATTCACTTTGAGACACACTTACAGGTGCAGTTCCTCTGTATCCGTCTTCAGCAGTGTTGGTGGTTGGGAACACTCCCTGCCAGATATTGGCATAATGCTGACCTTTTGGCTGAAGCTTGTTGCCCCATGGGAAAAGTCTATTAAAAGACACACAGAAGAACAGTTGTCAAACACTTTTTTTATTTTTAACTTAACAAAAAAAAAAGAGACACACCACACAAATTCCTCAAATTCCCCTTCCTCCGCACCTTACCCCGGAGAACTGTTTGTATTCCAGTTCCATTTGCATCAACATCTAGCAGGTTTTCAAGGCGAGGGGGGGTTCTAGGAGGACAGTTTGTACACAGAGGAGGGAAAGGCAGCACTGCCCTGTGCAGTACGTAGTCCAGGACACAGGACGGAGAAGACACAAGCCGGTTATTCACCTTGGCTTCCCCTCCTCCCCAGGCCCAGTCAGGTTACAGGTAGGCCCAGTGGCCCTACAGTTGCCGTGCAGTGATGGAGTTATTTACTACGTAAGCCACCAGAGAGGTGGTGGAGTCTCCATCTCTGGAGACATTCAAAACCCGCCTGGACGCGTTCCTGTGCCACCTGCTCTGGGTGACCCTGCTCTGGCAGGGGGTTGGACTAGATGATCTCCAGAGGTCCCTTCCAACCCTATGATTCTAAGCTCTTTCACAATTTGTTTGGCCTTAGCACTAAGGTCCTTCATGATGCCTTTCATCTCCTGCAATAGCTGCAGTCCTGGGTCTTGGCATTTTGTCACGTCTCCCCCTCTCTTGGGCTCTCCGCATTCTCCTCCCATTGCAGAGTTCAGATGACAATACACCATTTAGGTATTCAGGGCAAGTCACTTACCTAAAGGAACCTGTTCAGAGTAATTCAGTGTTATATTTAGCACAGATGTGCATACTACACAAGAAAAAGACATTGAGGGTTATAAAACCCCACACAACTCTTCCTTCTCTCGTAAATACCAGTTTTAAACATTTATCAGGGACACATTTGTGACAGGTACCTATTCTCAAGGCCCCCTCGGCAGCTGTATTCCCATTCAGCCTCCGTCGGTAATCGTTTCCCTGCCCATGTGCAGAATGCCACAGCGTCATTCCAGGAAACATGAAGTACTGGATGATCCATTCTGAGGGACAAAATAAATAGGACAAGCTCATCAGCAGAACTAGGCCATCTCACAGCTTTTGAGCACAAGCACTTGCTGAAACTCTTGGCCACAAAGGGCTGTGAGGAGACTCACAGTTCAGTTACAACTGGACAAGCTATCAGATTACTTTTACAGAAAAGAAACTATTTAAAGAAAGACAGCAAGCTACTAGTAGATGCTGCATGGGAAATAGAGCCAACAGAGGAAAAACAAGATGAAAAAAAAATAATTAAGCTCTGTTTGTCTCATCACGCTTTTATGTACAGCTCTGTACAGTTAAAGACATTTGTAGCTTGTGCTTTCTCACGGTCTCCCCTCAGAAACCTGCTGCAGCCAGGAGCCAGTGAAGAACCACCCATACATTGGCTACTGTGGAATCGTAGGTGCTCAGGGACCCAAAGCTTAACAGTATCTTAACAAGAAGCCAAGATTCTCAATAGGAAGGTTTACATTGCAATGTAACGGCACATGCTCTTCGCTTCCCTGTGCACTCTTCTCTTTGCTGTCAGTTGTGGGGTTTCTGAGGGAGAGGTGAGATGAGACAGTGCCCTTACTTCCAGCAACATCATCTTTTGCAGCACCCAACCCAGGAAACAGTGAACTGCAGAAATTTAACAAAAAGGTATTTTCCTTTGGGTGTTTCAAGCAGTCCAGTTTACACAGGTTTGGTTCCAGGATTGCCCTTACAATCATGGCCTCTTTTTCCAGAAAAAAGACAGAAACAATGGCTAGTCATTCTTGTCACAAGGCTCCTCCCCGTCCAAGCCTCTAACAGACCAAGATACTTCACGAGCTGAGGGTTCTGATCCAGAAGACAGATGCAGAGGTCTCTCCTGCCTCATTTACCAAGCCAGCGTATGCCTCCTGGTCCATTAGGCTACTTTCACGTGGCAAGCTCACTAGCAGTTGGACTAGGTTCGGTTTGTGCCATACTTCTACACAAACAGATTTACATGGCAGGTTTCCAACTCTTATCTGCTGGCTGTGACCTAAATTTCTCTGTCTCCCCCTAAAAACACCTCCTGATACCATCTCTATTTTTGCCTCAGATAATTCTCTCATTGCCCTTGGAGAACAGACAACAGACTTGTTACTGAGCAGTTCAGCCATCAGATGATGTTACACTAACATAGCCCCGTCCTCAGAGGACTCAAAACCATGCCAGCATCTACTAGATCTAGGCTAGAGAGTCTAACTTTATTTCAAACAGCAGTTTTAAAACTTTAACTAGTTGATTAAGCAGCTAGTGCCAGCTTCACTGCCACCTGCCTGTGAGAGAAAGAGAAATGAAGACAGTCACATCTAAGTAAGCACACAGTAATACAGCCAGCCACAACAACGGCTTTCAATATCTGCAACCCAGGGCTAGTTCTGCCGTATCCACAAAAAGCACCTGAGAAAAATGAAGTCTTTTGATTTCCTAGGCATAAAATTCATTCCACTTCTGAACTGAAAGAGATCGTATGAAGACATGGATCAGCAAGTTTCAAGGTTTGTGCTAGCAAAGCATGGCACTAACCATAGGCTAAGAAAAAAATACAGATTTCCAAAGCATTTAGAGCTTCTAGATAGCGAAGTCACAACTGATCTTCCACAATAATCAGCCTACAAAGTCAGAATACATTAAACAGCACAACAGCCTTCAGTCATCTGCTGCCAAAGAAATAGGGCTCTAAATCCCGGATGGAGAACGCACTACATGGACTCCTAGAGTACGCATGCAGCTAGTATTTAGTCTTCCTCTCCAAAACCAGATCTGGATTGAATGTCCTAAAGTTGCTGATCCTCTAAAGACCTACTCTGTTTCACTGCTGATGTATAAATGTGAATAGAAGACACACTAAGGCATGTTTCAGTACGGTCTCTTTTCCCTTGTTTGGAAAGTGTTTATAGACCTTTTTGAAATACTGTTACACCATTGACCATATGACCACTGAATATTGCACACGATGCACTAGAAAATGTGAAAATAGTCGCAGAAGCAGCAGCAATCACGTTACTAATTAAAAGCCCTTTCTTGCACCTCCATTCCTGGTCAAAGTTTAGAGGTCTATTTACAAGCACTGTGTATTGTAACTGAACGGTCACTTATGGCTTACCTGTTGGAGATATTAGAGTCAGGACCCTCAGGGTGCTTCCAGTTGGCTCCCTTCACAGGCAACCACCAGGGAGCAGCTGCGACCTGAAGAGGGACAAGAACAGCCAGGGAAGAAGACCTGAATTCCCAGCTAAAGGCTATTCTGAAAAACCACCACGGGACAACAGGGTACAAAGCTTTCACTCACAGCTCATGGCTCTGCCTGCAGCAATTGACTTATTACATTCCAAATAATCTCTGACGAACCAAGATGGTCATTTGATCCACATAACAATAGTGCTGGCCAAGGAACAGCCCAAGGTATGGAACAGCACAATGAAAATACCACCCAAAAACAAGCGAGAGGGAGACCGAACCCTGGACATACTTTCCTGAAGCACTGCCCTCTGGCTGCCTCTCCTTCTCTTCCACATTTTCCCACCTGAAAGCCTGGCAGAAGGCACGGTTTATTCTCTTTGAAGGCAGAGCCTTCAGCACACTACCTGTGGTGGACCAGACTGTCCTCTCAGAAATTCTCAATTATAGTTCTTCACCTCTGAAAACATATGCCAAGGACATTCAGGTGGCAATGGCTGGAAGAGGTCATCTGGAGCATCAGTTTTACTCAATTCTTTTACAACAGTATGCCCAGAGTACAGTTAAACCAGCTGACCTCCTGGCTGACTTCAGTCTGACAAACACACTGCAGAGATGATAAAAAAAAAAAGACAGTTTTGTCTTAAAGAGAATTTTCATCCCAATTATTTGCTCCCTAGACTCGGTGTTTTGGAATAACTAAAAAAAAATCCTGATGACATCCTTTAACTAGGGTAAAAACACACAACTTGGAATACACTTGCTTTCCAGTTAATTAACTCAGTAAGCTGATACTAAATTATTTGCTATCAGCTTCCAGAAGGTGGAGACAGAAGAGCCACAGAAGTTAAGTGAAGCCTTTTTTTTTTTTTCCCTCCAGTTGGTTTGCTGAGCAACATCATGCAGACAAAATACGCTGTAGCAACGCAGACATCCTGTACTTCCCCCTAACCAAAAGTCTCAAATTTGATTCTGCAATGACAAGGAATTATTCCCAGAACACAATCATAAAGGATTTCTTCTATTAAGCTTGCTTCAAAGCATAGAAGGTCAGTGCACAGCACATTTAACTATTCTATTCTGGTTCACATTCATTGAGAAATACTTATCTTAATAGTAGGTCCTTTCAGAAAATTGAGGCAAAAGAGAACTTATGCTAACCACCAATACTGTTTTTTCCATCAGCTTGAGTGCTTGCTTCCAAAGTACCCCTATTACAGAGATAATTTCCATAATGAACAAAAATCAAAGTAAATAAGCCTCCAATGCTTTAGGAGTTAAACAATCTACCAGCTGGTTAGCCTCAGAGCTAGGAGATCCAGGCGCTGCTCTAATGGTGGCTGTAGAACAACCTTCAGCAACTTCTGCCTTCTCTACTGCCCCTCGGCTTTCCCCACTCGAGAGATGGCAACGGGAAAAGGTAGAATATTTATTTCTCTATATTGTGCTGCCAAACCAACTTTGTGAAGTGTTACACACACAGGTAGGAACTGTGTCAAGAGCATTATCCTTTAACTCATCAAAATCTTCCGCAAAGTCCAAAATAAAAGTCACTGAAAGCTGGTACACAGGAGACAGAGCATCAATCCAGTCAAACAATTTTAACAGCAACTTCTAGGAGGAAGCTGCATCCTTCAACAGTGACGAGCATTTAATAAGTAATTACGTGTGTGTGAGAAAAAAAAATTATCTGTGACAAACATAAGTTGTTATGAAAAACTCTGGTCCAAATTACACATCATATCCCTCATTTGAATGTTTCAGTAGGAAAAAAAACTGCAGTGCCTAAGGAATAGAAATGCTGCTGATGCATATAGACATATTACCTTGTTTTTAAAGCATCTGATCAATCTATGCTACAACAGCTCCCATGACAGCTTTCCTCTCTTCTCCCATCAGCACATACAGATGTAGCCTACAGCTTACATCTGGGCACCTCACCTAGAGGTTCACTGTAAATCAATAGCAATCCTGGCCTAAAGCTGCAGAGCTGTTGGCGTAAGCTCAGCTGAAGAGCCCACAGCTCTTTGCGAGCTCTCGGCAAAAGCACTGGAATCCCTACGCTCGCTGCAGGACTCCTCCAGGCTAGGAAGCCATCCACATTCTGATGCTCTCTCTTCCCAAGCGAGTGAAGAAAAGACATCGGTGTTAAGTACAAAAGTAGTAAAGATGCTCTCAGCAGCTTGCTGATGACTGAGATGTTCTGTCCATGGCCATGTCCATCTAAATGGGACCCTTCAGGCATACTATTAAAATAATCACATTTCTTAAAGATTCCGCTTTCTGATCTCCCCAACATGACAAGCACATAAATCAACAACACCAACCCTGTAGTTCTGGCTCAGTATCTAACAAAGCAAACAACATTCTCCCCACAACTGGTGCCCTTACCGTTTCAGAAAAGCATGAGAAGTATTTGATCTCTTTCTAGAAACTACAGCTCTGTTACTGAGCGTTCAAACCCGAAGGTGGGGGTCTTCACTCGGAGAGATACTCCACTCAACTCTCATGGCACTAAAGCCTCAGAAAGACCAAGCTCCTAAGCAGAAACTGCAGTCAGTAGGCTTAGAAGTGGTCCAATTTAACCAATTCCTTGTATATTTTGAGCTTTAACCTTTAATCTATACTGAAGATAGGACAGAAATCCAAAGTTGGAATTTCACAGCTCTTTAAGGAAAATAAGAGAGCTGCAGTACTACTTGCTAAAGGTTCTCTGTGAAGCTGAAAGATCGTGAGTAAGATTTCATCACGATAGCTTTAAGCATAACACATTTTTGTAAATTAAACTGCTGAGTTTTGGATAAAAATCTCTGCAGGAGACTGCAAAGACTTATGCTTCAGAAGACTTTAATTTTGGAAAACATTTTTGTTATGCAAAAGAAAAAGCAGATGCTTTCAATCAAAATGGTTTATTTTAAACCAAGAAAAATATAATCTCTCCGCATGAGAGCACTACGTGTGCATGTCTTCTGTTTCTGGCTCCGCTGAACTGAACACCAAATGGCTGCCAGTCTTTGCAGAACACCCAGATCTTTAGAGAAGTTACACATATAATACTAGGACAGCGGTAACAGTGATAGACTACGTGCAGCCTTCAATAATTAATTGGAGGCTAATCTAAGTCAGACACTGAACCAGTGAGCACGCACCAAGATGCTCCTTCCAAAAGAGAAAGTCATGTACCTGAAATTTACAGTCCTTTCAAAAAACTTCTCAAAAGTCTTTAAAGCTTTTAATTGCTCTAAATCTAATTAGTAGAAGAGCTAATTAGACAGAGATATTACAACATCACAGTTAATACAGCAAAGCCCTCCCTTGCCACTAATGAGCTTAGTTACTTTCATAATGCCTAGCGTTCTCATGCTTCACTCCAAAACATGCGCTCTGTAGACTGGCAACAGATTCGCTCTGTAAAAATAGCAGCATATGCTGCTGAGTAGATCTTGAAGAGATACTGAATTAGAGGACAAGATCTCCTTCATTTTGATTAACTCTTTCCAGCACAGCCTATCACTTGTAACAGAATCGGTTAAACATAACCGCTCTGCGAGCGTTACACAACCGCCTCCATACGTAAGGAAACGCAGCTCTAGGAGCAAAGCCCATTTCAGAGGCAGAGCAGCTCGATGCTTGTTTTGGTCTGATCCAGTTGAAAACTTGGATTACCCAGCTCTCTGCTCCAGGATTAAACTTTAAGAACTCACTGTTCTGCTTATCACAGACCCATTGCGCTGTGAAGAAAAGAGAACACGATGTGGTAATACTGGGAAGACACACTAACAGTTAACTTCGACCGACAAGTTTTCCACTCAAATGAAGCAATTTGCAGAACTGAAGCCTATCCTCCCACTATCAGCCTGCATAAAATTCAAAGTTTTAAGTATTCGATTTTCTTTTCAAAGTAGGCCGGGATATCCTAACTCTAATTGCTCCATTAACTGGCGATTTCAAGATTTTTAGACTACTTGACAATTATCTTGAAGAAAATTCCTTCCTAAATATACACAGAAAAAATGAAGGGGGGGTAAACATGAGGAAAGAGAGTTTCATCATCAGCATTACACCATTACGGGCACTGCAAGAGCAGTAGGGGAATGCCCTTAAAAACACACACAAACACCCCCAAACCCCAGCCAGTAACCATGAAAACATTTGTATCGGCCTTGCATTTAACATGGCACTGGCCACATTAGAGAAATATAACCCCCCACATCAGCTCCAGATTTTAAATTCGAATCACATTTATATATTAGAAGAATTACCAAAAATAAACTCAACTGAGTAGCTAATCTTGGCTCTAATTCCCTTTCTAACATGCAGCAAGTCACTTGAAATAACAAAGCTGTAGATTTTAACCTTAAGTCAGACCCATAAAATGATGAGAAATTCATGCTGTTGTCCAGACATGGAGCACCAAAAAAAAAAAAGAAATCTTTGTTTGTGATATGCTACAGCAATATAATTTTAATATAAGGCCTGCATACACTAGGTCAAGATAAACATCTGGAAGAAGCAAGAGTTATTGCAGAGTAAGAACTTTAGCAATTTAGGAATATGAAAATGTGAAAAGAGATTTTCTGAGTGAAAAGTAGTCTAAGTCTGGAAAACACTTCAAGAATCATTTATTAAGCAGTGAGTTCTTAAAGATACACACCCTTCAGTTTCAGAGGCTGACTTAATAGGTTACCACTTGTTTGAATCAGATTGTGTTAAGCACTGTACATCTTTAATTTGTGAGAGCATCCTCTTGGCTGCAAAGGGAATGTGTGTACAGGCTGGAAGCAGGAAGTTATGAAGCATATACCAATCGCTAGCAGTGGTAAGATGTGAGAAAAAAAAAAAAGAGATATTCAGCAAAGAATAGAATTTTTGGATGAGGTTTTATTTTATCCGTGTAAGGCAGAGCGACATAAATCTCTGTCAATTTTTCGTCCTCTAAGTCATATCCTAAACCCTGAACAGCTGATTAATGGACTACTGAAGAAAGAGACAGACAAAAAATAGAACATGTTTAGTAGGGCAGGGAGTTTAAGAAATAAAAATAATTACTGTGCAACAAATGAGCCACTGTCATCTTCCCCTCATAAACCACACAGAAATCACATTAAGTGGGGTCCTGGTTGCAAGTAACTTGACACCTATTTTTCTAAGTAGCATTAGTGTACCTTCCCACCAACCCTCAGAAACGTCTTCCCTCGCTCAGATTCAGGGCAGAGATCTCCTCCCACCATCCACACACAGCTCCCACCTGCAGCACTAGAGCACCTCCTTCCCTCCGCTCCGCCTGCCAGGCACTGCCTGTCACAGCATCACAGACTGGTTTGGGTTGGAAGGGAACTTAAACCCCACCCAGTGCCACCCCCTGCCCTGGGCAGGGACACCTCCCACCAGCCCAGGTTGCTCCAAGCCCCGTCCAACCTGGCCTTGAACCCCTCCAGGGATGGGGCAGCCACAGCTGCTCTGGGCAACCTGGGCCAGGGGCTCACTGCCCTCACAGCCAAGAATTTCTGCCTCAGATCTCATCTCAATCTCCCCTCTTTCAGTTTAAACCCTTCCTCCTCGTCCCACGGCTCCCCTCCCTGACCCAGAGTCCCTCCCCAGCTTTCCTGGAGCCCCTTGAGGGACTGGAAGGGGCTGGAAGGTCTCCCCGGAGCCTTCTCTTCTCCAGGCTGAACCCCCCCAGCTCTCCCAGCCTGTCCTCCCAGCAGAGGGGCTCCAGCCCTCCCAGCATCTCCGGGGCCTCCTCTGGCCCCGCTCCCACAGCTCCGTGTCCTTCTGCTGTTGGAGGCCCCAGAGCTGGATGCAGCAGTCACTGGGTAACATTAACCTCCACCTGCCTGACCACGGCCATGAACAGATCAGCCGAGCACTGGGATGGCGATTCAGCATTCCCAGACACCAGCAAGGAGCAGCTATTCCGGGCTGCTACATCAGCACAGCCCAGCGCTCAGGGGACACGTACCCACACAGCCTTTTGCCTGGCTGCTGTCACCACCTTCATGAAGTTCTGCTCTGGGTCAGAGGAGGAAACCAGCGGAGGGCAGACACCAAGGGTAGCCCTCCTCCGATTCAGCACACATCACACCACGAGGGGCAGTCTGAAACAAGCCAGAGCCATGGAGTGGTCCCACTCGATTTTCAAGCCATGTTCCAAGTGGAAGGAAAAGCCCTTGGGCAGACACATGCTCCCTGCTCACCTTCTGCAGCTCTGCTTCTCCTTTTCATCGGTGCACCGAAAATGGCACGAACATGACCTATTTCCACGCAGTACATCATCTCTATAGCAACAGGCTTGTGTTTAAGTTGAAACAGCTGTAACGGAGTCAGGAAGACACTGCAATGTAAATAGTGTGGAAGCGAATACCGCTTCACGGCTCAAGAGAAAGAATAGATCTCTCCTCGCCAGTTATCAAGGTTGTCATAGTAGCTGCATAAGGGAGCCATAATCTACATATGCAGCTATAATTCATATTTGTACTTGAAAATACTCTGCAGAGGAGAACAAACCTTCGATAATTATGTACGTAAACTGAACTGAAACATGATTGTCAAATTCTCCACCAAATCAGTAATTAAGCACACTGAAACAGCTTAGAAGTAGACAGTTGAGTATTTCTTCCAGAAGATAACTAATACTTGAAGTTGCCAGCTTCTGCAATGCTGCTGCAAGTCCCATGCTATTTATTATATCAATTAAAAGTCCCAGGTCCCCAAAAGCTCTAATTACAGAAGAAACTGTTTTCATTCTTCTTTTCTAAGGTTTCTAGCCTCCCTCATTAGCTCAGAAATGAAAGCAATACGGGGTTTTGTTTAATACTGAACATTCATATTGTTCCCTTGAGTTAAGTCCCAATATTTTAAAGTACTTTGAAACTGCAGTGCCACAAAAAGGAAAGGCAGCAGCTTTATAGAGTAAAAATAAACATACTTTAAGTCAAAGATTTCAGACTTAATTGGGAGCTAGCACTATACTTTTACGAAGGGACCTTTTCCGTTGCATAAGGAAAGATCACTGAATCTCATTCAAACAGCGTAATACTTCACAGCTATGTCAATCCTCCAAGAAAAATAACCAAAAATATTTGATGCTAAAATCCAGTAAGATTCATTAAGTGCAAGTTTTGGAATCCAAAGCAGCTTCTTTTGAAGAACTGATAGTCCTGGTGAGTTCCATCTCTGGAAGCCTATTTTTCAGCCAACAGCTAAATCCGCACTGAAGCTAGTCATTTTTTCCAATAACCAAGTGAATACGAGTTTTAAGAAAACGAGGCGTGCACAGATATATCTACAGCCTGAGGCACAAGCAATGCCCGCTTTAAAGTTGTAGTTTATACTGATAAATATGGATTGGTATTACTGGCAATTCCCAATGAGAGGTGCTTCCTACACATCATTCTTTATCCCAAAGGTGGGAGTACAGTACAATATGCAGATTAACAGTTCAACAGCTCCACCTCCCCAGATCCTTACAGGGATTATCTGAAGCATTGGGGACTGCAAGAAATAGGCTCACCCGCCTCTTTGATTTCAGTTTCCTCTTCGAAAGGCCTCTGAAAAAGCAAAAGCCAAGTGTGGTAGAGATGAAATTTACCCTTAAATAACAGTAAGTGTATTTGTCGACTTCTGCTTATGCATCCTAGGTATGTTGACATTTTAGCAGTATCAGACAAGCCATATAATAACCCACCTGCTCTCCCCTCAAGCCACAGATAAGCAAGTTATTATTGCAGGCTGTCCACAGTAACTGCTGCAAACACTAGCACTGCTATCCGGCCTGCAAACATTGCTCCTTTCAGCATTGATCTGAAATACTCATTCGAAATGCCTAATGGTTCCGTTGGTTTTAGAATGGGACTACGCCCTTTGAGTTACAGGCTAGAGGCACTGCTATAAACAGGGAAATTGCACAGCTCAGGACCACCACAGAGGTTTCCGTACAAACAGGGATGAAAGTAGCATCCAATAGTTCTAGACTGACCCAAACTCCTTCACAGTATTTGCTCCACTCTGCCAGTGAACTGATTTCATTCCATTCTCAGACGAAAAATTCAATACCTCCTACAGACAAATGAAGTATCCAGATTTGTACGCTTTCGGTCTCTCCATTGCAGAATTTGTCTGGCCTAGAAGCAAAAAATTAATTTCGCTATCTTCCACAAGTCAAGAATAAAAACGTTCCCACTGCTCTCCAGTGTGCAAATCTGCCTTCCGCTGTACTGCAGTCTCGGTAAGTGCTATCCTGTTTACCTTTTTCATGCTAGCTGCACAGCAAGTGAAACTCTTGCAGTTATTTGCAAAAGCTCTCAAATCCCCTCACTGGCAAGCACGCCTCAGTACCTTCTCATTTCACAGACACAATCCCCATGCTTTGTGCTCTAGGATACATTAAAATGCCATATAAATGGCATTTCACAGTGCCATGGAATAATAGCACTGGGCATGCATTTCCCTCTACTTCCTCCTTAACTCAGGGAGATAAAAGAGCAGGAAAGCAGTTTCATCATAAAATTATAGCATCAAAATATCTAAATTTTGAGCTTTTTCCATTTCCACAAATTCTCTCAAAAGAGAAGGAAAGAAAAAAAAAATAATCTCCGAGTGCCAAGCTATTGGCAATTGTAGGTTGTGTTTTATCTGTGACGTAGAAACCAAAGGCCAAGTACCCAACAAAGGCTGTAACTTAATAGCTGTAATAGATGCAGTAATTAGCAGCTGGTTTTAATCTGCAAGTCTGAGAACAGATTTTAACATGTGAAGCTATCAAAACTTGCTAAGCCCACACAAAACCTTTAGGTTTCAAAGGACCTTCCACCCTCACCCTAGAAAATCATTTTTATTTGAAAAAGTCCTCGCCAATTCCATCAGGAACACCTTCATCTGTTACAGTGCTAAATTTTTTGCTCTCTGCCATGTTACCACCACAAACTTAGAGGCCAAAACTAAAACTCGAGTTCCCAGAAATCTAGAACAATTCAATTATTGGCTGCTACACCCCTTTTTACTGCTTCCCTTCCAGAGGGGGGTTCGGTCCAACCCACATTCCTGTAGCAGTGGCTATCTAGGAGACCACCTCACCTCCAGGAAACGCACACCCAAAGCTCCAACAATTATTCTACGTGCTCAGCTGGTTTGCTCCTGCATTAGCTTTCACCAGCCCCACCTCTGTTCTCATTTAGCTGTCTGCTTCCTTTGAGGGCCTGTGATAAATTTGTCTGAGTAAGAGCTGGAGAACCCAAAGTGGCCAAATAGAGCAAAACCCCCATATACTCCCCAACAGTCACATGTACCTCATCATTTACAGGAGCTGTTACATGCCATTTACTTCAATATCTTCACTTGCACCTTTCCCCAATTTTTTCACTGCATATGAAATACTACTTCCAAAATACACAATCCTGTTGCTCTTGCCCTATATTCACATTTGCATTTAGCACCCCTGGAGAAAAGCCTTATCACAACATGCCTGAGCCATTAAGGCAAAGTAAAAATACAGCCCTTTCTCCCATCCATTTGGTAGGATTTTCAGCACCAATAACATACCACTGTTTATATCTTATTTCTGCTTTTCATGGCAATAGCTATGATTCTAGAAGGTACATACCACAAGCTAAAATATTAGTTGACTAAAGTATATATTGAGAAAAAAGCCTTAATCTTCCCTGTTGCTGATCATTACAATCTGCTGATGCAAACCAACTTCATGCAATTTATACTTTTTTGGATTACATTTGAACAGTTACACTGCAGTAGCCAAGTTTTAAGATGTGCTTGCTTTTTTTTTTTTTTGTTTTTTTTAAAGTAATCGAATTGTATTAGATTCCTTTCACCATTTTCCCCCAGCAGACACTAGCAGAATTTAAACATTTTTGGCAGTGTAACAAGCAGTTAGGTTTTATTCTCTATTGTTTAATTTAAGCTTGCAGATCCCTAGGAAGAATTTGCTTTTGCAGAACCCTTAAAGTCTAGAACTACAAAAAGACACGGTTTTGAGAGGCGGAAGCATATACAGACAAAGTTTTAAGCTGTATTTTCAGACATTAGAGTTCTCTTGCCAGCTGTACCACCGAGCTGCCTTCTGACACCTTCTCCTTGCAGACAGAAGTTCCTTGCTAAAAGTTGGATTTCATGGTGTGTAGCTGGTGAGGGGGCAGGCAGACAGGAGGAAGAAAAGCAGCTTCTAGTTTCTTTTTCACCTCCTCACAATATTACCCTGTTTTAGAACATAAGTTTGTCCACAGCATCAGCATGAAGTTAAGAAGCGCCAAACTAAAAAGCAGTCACTATTCTCCAGATCAATTTGCCAAAATAAGTAGTATGATCTTTCTTTTTGTCTATTTCAACAACACTCTGCATGCTAGCAACTCGCAAAACGACCTCATAATAAATACTGAAAACATGGCAAAAGGACAGTCTCCTGAAGTTTACTTTTAACAAATACAGAAAACCGTACTGAAGAAGCAGCCAAGAAGACCAGTTTGGGCTTCGTTCCAGCTCTCTGGCATAATACGTGTTCTGTTAGCATTACAGCCAACACTTTAAAATTTGGCTGACACACCCA
Organism: Dromas ardeola; assembly: GCA_013398915.1. NCBI lineage: Eukaryota > Metazoa > Chordata > Aves > Charadriiformes > Dromadidae > Dromas > Dromas ardeola. The sequence continues at coordinate 2,123,670 of VYZM01018431.1, forward strand.
GGGAAGTGGCTCCCAACACTGTATGTGTTTATACAAATAGCCAAGACTGAGCTTACACCAGCATTCTTAGGGTTTGTTTGTTTGTTTTAAAACAGAGAGCCTGATTTAGGGATTTCTGCATCACAGAGCTAGGGCAGGAAAAAGTATTTCTCTAACACCGACTGTTGTGAAGATGGGATGAGCACATCTGCATTTATTCTACCTTCAACATCAGTTACGCTAGCATTTGGGAGGTCCAATTTAGTCTTCTTATATCTTACTGTACACAAATGTTAGTTCTGAATTAAAAGACAAACTATTCTTGTAATTGTCCTTTCCTTGCAGTAGGAAGCAAAGCCCCACGTTTTTCACCATTCACAGTACACATTCACATAGGGCTTCTTGAAACCTCCCGTCTATCAGTCTGCGCCTTGAAGAGAAAAAGGCTTCCCCCCCCGAACCGAGAGTATCATTTATACAGAACAATGAATATTCACTACTCTCAAGTTATGCACCATGCACATGGAAGAAGAATTCTCTTTGTGTGATAAAATATTTTGGAGAAAATTAAAAGCCCCAGGTATTCTCAGTTATTTGTCCTAATAATAATCCTCTAAACTCCTGAAGTTGTAGCTTGGATCAAGTGATGTGCACAAGTAAAACCTCGCTACTAACTAAAAAAAAATAATTTCATCTCAGACTGTCCCACCTCTCTCTCTGCTTATCTAGCATCAAAAGGTGGCAAGAAAAAGTTGTGCTCCTCTATAGGTGTAGTTTCACTTAACACTTACTTACATTTAACTGAACTATTTCCAAAAGATGCAGTTTCAGTCCTGCTACTACCTCATCCCTGCTGTGTGTACGTCCTACTTCCCTGTGTTGATTCAAGCAGTCGCAGAATGAGCCAAGTTAACTTCGCTGATCCAAAAGAAAATTAACCAAAAAAGCAAAGAAGTTCCCATACAGACTATATGCAACTTGAAACCACACGCTCCCTAAAATAACCGCACTGCGCACATCAGAATGCTTCATTTCTAAGGCCTTTTTAAAGGCATGGGACAAGAGATCTGGAAATGCCGCGTGTTCATCAGAACTGAGGATAGTTCTGATGGGAAGGGACCTCAGGAGGTCATCTTGTCCAAACTTCTGCTCAAAGCAGATAAATACATCCAGGAGATGACAAGACATAATCTGCTTACTATCAGGAGCGGTAAAGATTAAGTGCCCTGTTAAGGTTAAGGAGGAGGTAAATGAAGCCTAAGAAAGGCTCAGCAATACATTCACAACAGAAAAAGAGGAAGGGGGGGCAGGGAAGCTTCACTACTGAACTTTTGGTTATTTTTAAACCAATACTCACTTCCACTCAACAGGAAAACTGGATCAGCTCCAGTTTAATGAGCCCTGCACCTACCAGGATCACTACGTTGCCCTAGCAAGATGAAGGGAACTGAAAAAACAGCAAGGCATACAGGATCTTCTACAGAGAGGCAGGAGGCACAGTGAAACATTCACAACATAATAAGAAGTCTTATAGACTCAGGTCTGCCATAGAGATGACACTTCTTTGGAATATTTGCCTCTAGTTAACCTAGAAAAAGCACTCATGCAAGCATCGCTATCATATCAGATACACAGATTATCCTCATTTTCTTAAATCGGTAAGATCCAGGATTTACCCACTTTGTTTGGACGTAGGACTGCCCTGGCAGAGCGTGCCAGTCACACGTACATAAGCTCTGGGAGCCAGAAGCACTCCTGTTCTTCACCTACACAGCACTCAGTAGAGCCACTACTGACATCTAAACTTCCAAAGCATCACTGTGTTATGCATAAGGGAAATAAACAGCCTTAAATCTGCACCACTTACTACAGACTTAAATCTCTCTCCTTTAAGAGGCAAAAAAAGACAAGAAGGGGGTGATACTAACTTTTGCTAATCAGAAGCAGATTTTTTTAAATTGTTTGTTTAAAAAAAAAAGAGACCGGAGAATAGACTGTGAATTCTCCACACTTGATGGAGTCTATTATTTGAGACCCGACATTCCTCCATAAACCCCATTTTTGTACATAGCTTTGGGAACATCATACAATTTAGATATTACTGCCGTAATCGCTAACACATTTGCCCCAGTGATTGCTCAGTAAGTTTTACCCTGCTGTGTTACTCACTGCCTGGTGGATGTCAGCCTTCACTTCTTCACTCAGCATTCCCTCAAACACAAAGGAATCACCAAATTTCTCTGCCTATAGAAAGAGCAAAAGATTCAAGCATATTATCAAAGGAATGTTATTCTTAAAATGCCACTCACGCTTACAGCTTTATCTTATCAAGGATAAGGAAATTCAAATAGTAATTTTGAGTTCTCTTTCAAGGAAGTTACTTTGAAACAGAAGAGAAGGCATTTTATCTCTGGATGTCGTTGTTCTTCAACAGCCACTGGACAGATGGCAGCTCACAGAGCTTCTGCAAATGTTTTTACTTCTATTAATTAAAAACGCAGTTCCAATTGTCCCAACTGCTTTAAAATGGTACAGTCAATAATCTAACATTCAAGGGCATATTTCATTTCTCTTATTTTTCCTTTGGGAATCACAATAAAAGACTTCAGCCTTGTCACTTACTGCTCCTCCATCATCACTAGCACCACGTTTTAAAGCGCTGTTACAACAACAATAGAAGAGTTTAAAGTAACCCAATCATTATATCTAGCATTAGATAAAGCCAAAAGAAACAAAAAAAAAACAAATCATTTCAATGAATCACAGTATGCGATACCAACATAGCGTTTTTTCCCTTGGTAAACTAAGTGAATAGATATACTACTAGGGAAGTCAAAACGTGTTATCAGAAGTCAACACATTTTCCCTTCTCATTTTCTTCATTTTATTATAGGCATTCAAAGACTGAGAATGATCACCATGAGCGGCTTCTGCGCACTCACAACTCTCCAAGAAGCACAGTTTGAAAGAAGGATCCCATTCACCACCCAAAATGCAAGAAGTTTTAGTACATGACCGTCATCTTCATACATTCAGTTTCAGAAAGGAAAGAGAAGGAAAAAAAAAAACCCACAACACACCCTTATTTTTTCTCTCCTGCCCAATCTGAAAAACCCAAACAGATTTATCACCTGAAGGACCCTAGATTTCAGTCTGACAGCCTCCATCAAGGGCTTTTTTTTTTTTAAGTTTGTTTAAAAAAATTCTTTTGGTTCAACAAGATAGCTGTACATCTGGAGAAGTTTTCTTCAGCTTTCTATTTACGTTCAGGTTTCAATTGCCACTGGAGTTCAGTCTAGACCTTAATAAAAGAAAACCAAGAAGTAGGTTGGCTCTGTTTACCCGCAGTAAGTAATGTGGACATTATTTAAATACATAAAAACCAGCTCAGCTGCATCCTAAAAAAAAACCCTGCATACTCACTGCTGTTTACTCTAACTCTGAGTTTATTTTTCCAAATCCAGTGTAAAAGGGCGCCCCATGTGAGCGGGGAAGGGAGAAAGGGTAAGTGGAGCATCCAACTGAGCCATGAAGCCCGTCTGAAACAGACTCATCTGATGCCGTGCTACCGTCAAATACCACGGCACATGCTCTCCTTCCAGGACCCATTTGCAAGGAGTAAGCCCTGTTCAAACTCAAAATTGTTAAGCAACCTTTTTTCATAATTATCGAGCTAAGAACTTAAAAACAGAAATAGTGCCGTAGATAAAAGCAGCCCTTCATCCACCCTGTCTTCCAAATGAGAAACAGTTTATCAAGCGAATTCAGCAAAGTGCCTCCTTTGAGACCTGATCGTTACTGAGGCTTTTATTTGCCTAAAAGGCCTGTCAGGGTTTTATAAAAGTTGCGTAGGAACAGTCAACTGTCAGGAAAGATCAGAGCCTCAGGCACAGGTAGCTTCTTTCTTGGAAGAACCTTAACATATTCTTTCTCAGTCCATTGTTCCCACTAACATGCACAAAACTATTATTATACTTGCTATTATATCTTCTTTAGGCAGCAGGGCTTTCTATCACTCAGCTCATTAGCAAGTAGCTGCGCTGAACTAGCCTGCAGAGTCCTCAGATAACACGGGGTTTTAAATCTTCTCTCCCCCATTCCTCCAAAATAAGGAGAATCTAACAGCATAGTTGTGCTGGTACAAAGATGTCCTGGGACCCAAAGGTCAAAAAACCCAAACCAAAGAAACAAAACCCAAAAAACCCTGCACAGACATCTTCAGCAATCTGTCAGCTTTGCCCAGGCTGCCTCAGCCATACTGCAGGGAAGATAATTAGTTCAGATATCAAGACACTAAATGTAACTGTATACATTTAAATGCCCTTTCAGACCCCTGGGCAGCAAGGGAAAACAATTTCATCTCTCCACTGCTTACAGCGGAAATATTATACTGTGCAAATCCCACGCGAGTATTGTGATGTCCTTAAAAAAAAAAGCCTAGAGTTTTTAACAGGGATTTTGCCAACACAAAGAAAGGTGACAGGAGACTGTATGCCTTTCCGCCTTACCTCAGTAATGTACCCAGTAGAATTCACAAATCCCTCAAACTCCTCGTTGCTGACCTCATACTGATCCATGTAGAAACTGTTGATGTGGACTCTTCTAGCAGGCCATTCTCCATCTTGCTGTATTTCAGGCTCATCAGTGCCCATTGTGAACACTCCTCCTGGAATAGCGACCATCTGCGGAGAAAACCACCCAAAAGATTATAAGAATGAAAGACTGAAAACTCTCTTATGGTCTTACTCCTCCCCCACCCCATTTTTAGAGGTGCTTTTGCTTTGAGCAGCATTTCACCAACAAAAACAGCACAATAAAATGGCAACAGTGTCATCCTGATCACCACCTGTTTGGAAGAAATAGCAAGCAGAACTTAAATTGAGAACAAAAACCCCATTTGCAGCTCCTTCTACATGAGGTCTGGGTAATTCAGAACTTTTACTGAGGGTAATGCTTGTGCTCTATTGAGGAGAAACACGTTCCCCTGCTGTACCTAAGAGTCAAGAAACAGCCAAGAAACAATCCAGAGTCCTTTCTGCTCATTTTCAGATGAGGAATTTTGGCATTTCACTCTATTCCTAGGAAGGCTTGATGCATCAATGAAGAATCTGGAGATCATGAAACTGCAAAGTGCTCTTTTGTGGACAAGCCTATGCTCGTTTGCTTACTGACTACACATGGGTTTTCATTTAATAACAGGCACATGCAGCACTTCATTACCAACCATGCTGCTCACTGGCAGGTAGGCACAGCACCTGCAGCTCTGTGTGCCAGAGACGAGACAGACTTCCAAGTCAGTTACATTCCACTCCTCTGGAAGACTGGCCTCAGGCAAGAGCCTCAAGCTTCAGAGGTAAATGAAGAACCATATTTTGACTATTTTCAATAAGATGTTTTCCCTTTAAGGCCTCAGTCAGTTTCCAGAGAAAGAAAACACATTTTCCTTCAGCTTTAGTGGGCTCTTTTCAGGAAGATGGAGGCCCCAGAGGTCTTGTCGTGCTTCGTCAGACGTTTCCCGGAAGCCCTCTAAAGACCACAGACTGAGCGACGCACTCCTCACCCAAAAAGCATGAGGATCCACGATGCCTGCTCAGAAGCTTGCGCTGGAATGGAAAATGACAACTCAGGCTGCATAAAAACTTCCCAGTGGGCAGGGGATGCGTCAAGGGCCAGCTACCCAAGAGCTACCTTACCAAGATGTTACGCAGCCAATCATCAACAGATGAAAGAACTGGGGAAGACGACTCCCTCTCCTGTCTTTTCAGTATTCCTGAGCTACCTTTACATTGAATTCAGCCTCCTCGTTCCTCCTCTGGCAACAGTCAGAGGCTTATGAGTGGCCGAGCCCCCAAAAAGCCAGCCAGCACTGACACAGGCATCCCCTGTGGAAAGTGATCTGGCATGTCATACTGCACCTGCATACCCTGGCAGTGATCTGTGATCACACACTACTCGTACAAGGAATTCCAGCAGGCACACCGGTGACAGAATCTAAAAGGAACAAAGCTAGTTCTAAGAGCAGCACTTTATTTTTTTTTTTTCCAAGATCCTGATGTTTGTATGCAGAAAATGCAAGTCTAATAACAGAAATATTCACTGAGAGAGAAGTTGCCAGAGTAGCACACTTCCAACACTACTCCAGAAGCATAGTTTAACTTCTGACAGAAAAAGAAGCCTGGGTTTTAGATGTACAAGAGTTGAAACAAAACTCCATATACATGTAGTGGAATAACATAGTATGCAACATATATATTAAGAGGAGCCAAAATGCAGAGACAGGGCTGTAAAAAATGTGAACTGATATAACATTATTTAGATGAAGAGGCCGGTTGACAGAACCAAACGTGAACTTTGGACTTTGTACATATAGCCATTTTGCAGCACAGCCTGGATTATAGGACCTTGATTCTTCTATAGTTGGAATTTTCGTGGTTTTTTCTTACTTTACAGGGTTCTCTTCATAAAGTTGAATGCTTTCACCAAAACAGTTTATCTGGATGCCCACACTGACTCACACACCAGAAAAAACAAAAAGAATCATTAGTTACCTTCCAGCTTCTGGAGTTTACTGTTATTTATCTAGTTATAACATACCAAATGATCAGAAAATAAGTTCACATCAGCTATCCAGCACCTCTCCCTATTCTTAAGAGAGCTTGGAGTATTTGACATAACCTTACATATCCAATTTCATTGTTTCTTTTCCACTGTAGATCTCTCCTTTTGCTTGGATCTCTCCCAGCAGCACTTAAAATTCACACAACTTGCAAAAGGCCTGTAAGAAGTACTACAAATACTTTTTCCTTTGAACTAACCACATTTGAAACTAGCTGCATTCTCATAACTTTTTCCTCCACTAAAAAGAATCTGAGCACTTGCAGATTGCCTTTAACTGAATCCATAAAAGGGCTTCAGGATAAATTTGCTTACATTTTTTAGGACTTAGGGAATGACAACGTGGTACAATATTGCACCATTTCCTTCCTTCCAATCTCTTTCCAACTCACTGTAGCTAAAACAACTCCGTGAAGCAGTCTTCAAAGCAAGATTCAGAGTTCACTAGTGAGCTGGTGTCTAAAAGCATGTGAAAAAATTAACTCTTGCTTTGCAGCCCAGCATTCATTTGCAAACCCTGAAAAATCTCAATAGATAGCCAGGGTACGTTCAGCTGGGAACGTCCAAAGCCTTCCTTATGAACCTGCTGCTTTTGCAGCCCTCTCACACAGAACTGAGACCTCTGGCAGGTCCACCAATGTTGTGTCCAGCACTGACACCAAATACTCATTCCACACCAAGGCTCATTTCACAGCTCCACCTCCTGTTTGGAAACAGGACCTTCCTTTGACAGCTTCATGATAACACCACACCAGAGGCTGCATGGCTCAGAGGTCTGACAGCACTCCTCATCCGAGAACGGTAGAATACAGCACTAAGTGAAGAACAGATTTTCTGCGTAGACATCACATCCAGAAACCACATTTGTATAGTTAATTAAGCAGCTTTAACATCCAGTTTTAAAATACAGGTAGCTAACACTGAGGAACTAATCTCTAGTAAATATCAAAGTTGAACTACGGAGGCAGAAATCCAGCAGGAGAGGCTGACAGATACATCATTTACTGTATTAGGTAGAGCATGCAACAGTAATTGCCTGTATCTTCACAGTGTTACTTAGCTAGCGCATGCAGTTCATTGTCCTTGAAACTCAACTTCAACAACAGGGACCGCATTTGCCTATGATTATACCTACATTGAAAGTATTACGGTAACGTGGAACAGACCCACTGAACTGTTAGCTCCCCATTTCTAAAGATGTACTGGAAATAACTCATCTCAGTTGTGGTTGAGACAGAAGCCAATTCCTCCCTCACTGCCCTTTCGGTAAAAATGTTTTCTAGCTAAGCATAAACGAGTTGTGTTGTGAACATAGCTTAAAATCCAGCAGCAATTAGTTTTCATTATCTGCTGTTGAACTTGCCAGGTGCCGTGCATAAGGTAGAGTCAAGTGATTTTTTTCACCCTACAGTGAGACTCACAGTGAAATGCTGAAATTTATTACATGAAATGTAGATCAGTGACATAGTCCCCAAGGGCATTATAGATTATTTAATTCAAACTCTATAAATATACTCAAATTTCTTAAATGCAGCCTGCAACAGTAAAGCCATAATTACCACTGTGCGTCCTTCCCTTTACCTGCTAAGCGTCTGCCCACCTGCGTGACACAGGCTGTCCCCAAGCTGACACAGCTTCCCAGTGTTACAACACCAAGAGGCAACTAGAGAGGCAGCCCCTCACATTTTAACTATTCGCAAGCCATCTCACACAAGAACAAGATTTAAGTCTGATATAACACGATTTTATCTGCCACAGGTTACTAGCACCTTTTATGAAATGGAATGGCAATCCCATTTCTAATAATGGTAGCTGTCTCATCCAGTGGGACATTTTGTCTCCAACGATACAAAAAGTCTCAGTATCGCAGTAGGTGCCGACATAGCACATCAACCCACATTAAGCACGGCCTTCATCAAGGCACCCTCAACTCTGGACAGTGTCTTTCAGAAGAGCCACAGAAATAGAAAGGAATAAGCAATTAAAGAGACATGAAAGGAACCTGAAAGGCTATCTAGATACAGGTTTGTAAACGATGGCTTTACTGAAATACACCCAAGAGACCCAACACATCACTTGTCGGTGTTTCAATTCCATTGACACCAGCACAGACCAGAAAGAGGTGCCGAGGGGCAAACCAGAGCCACAGCAATACTGATATTCACCAAGTCAGGAACTTCGCTAACTGAGCTACCACCTCCCCTGGCCAGACAGCCCCTCTCGGGCATGTACTCTAGCACACGTATTCCTGGTGCTAGCCAGGTGAGGCTGTGGAGAGGCCTGCCAAAATAGCCAGTCAAGAAAAACATCTCGAATTGATTCATCACATCTCAGCTTTACACAGAGAGCAGCAGTCAGGTCGGGCACGGGTGAGGACACAGGGAAGGCCACCAGAACACGGGCCCAGGCCTCTCTCCATCTTCAGGAGCACCCGAAGGACCCGGAAGACCCGGGGGAATCCCTGAGCGAGAAAGGCGAGGCAGGACCCGCCGGAGCACCCGCACCCGCGCCGGGGCCCACACGAGTTCAGCCCCAGAGGGCTGCGAAGCGGCTTGAATTCGGGTCCCCACACACAGAGGCCCGCTCAGGGCGCTCCGTTCACCCTCGAGCACCGCAGGAGGCCCCTCTGCCCGGCCTG
>VYZM01018432.1:0-65393 GCA_013398915.1 Dromas ardeola
CTGTTAATTTCAGACTTTAGTCTTTAGACTAAAATTTTAATTAATTAGTTAATTTAATTAGTTAATTTTAGACTTTAGTCAGTTAGAAGAGGCCCAGCTAAAAAGTAAAATCACAAATCAGAAAATTGGTTCTGTTTTACCTCAAACCAGGACTCAAAGGTGGCTTCAAAAAAAAAATAACTTGCAGACAAAATTTCATTATGCTGCTGTACATGTTGAGTTCATTTTACCCATTATATCTGTTTCTGCTATCAAATTTACACTATATGGATATATAAAAAGTTTGTGTTTATAAAAAGCTGTGTAAAATTTTTTAGTGTTGGAAGGTAAAAGACAACGATAGATCTCATTGTCTTGAGATCAATGTGGATCCTTATGATGAGAGACTATAGAATTTAAATGTGCTAGGTATGTTCCATTTCACAACACACCTATGTTTTGAAGCCATGGAACATGTCTTTTTTTTGCATACGTATTTTAAAAAAAAAATCTTTAAAACTGAGAAATTTAAAATGCATTGAAGGGACATCAAGGATAAATGCTTAACGACTGATGTTAAATGTTCACTCTAAAAATTATTTTGCAGGGAAGTAATTTAGGGAGATGAGGAATTGCCTGTACTAAAAAGACCAAATTCCTATTTTGAGAAAAGTATTTTTTCCCTATTTTATATAACTCATGATTTAACAGGTAAAAATATGCATGTGTTTCTGGACGTTCAACTGATACCTAATTGTGACAGAAGCTCCAGTGCAATGTCATCTGTCTGAAAAGTTTCTGGCTCCTACACCTATTTGCCCATTTCTGAAAATGTTGTGAAATATTAATGACTTAACATCTGGATTCAGTAGTGCCCAGTTAGTCACTATTGCAGGAAAGATCATCCATTTTTCACAGAGATAACGGGAAAAAGTGCATTTAATTTCTTACCAGGCACAAATCTTCCTGGTACACAGTCCTTTCCGTTCAGTTCTCTGCATGTGGGAGGGGGACATGTTGCAAGGGAGATGAAGGGACAGAAATGAAAAAAATTATATGGGGTTTATAACATGACGTAATGTGTCCACATCACTCTATTGCCCTTGGGATTAACATTACATCTCCTGGAGGACCTGATAATAATATTTTAGATTTCAGTTACAAAATCCATTTGCTTGCCTCAGATTTTGTGTATTTCTGTCATTGCGGTATCAGAGTGCCTCCCAGGGATTTAAAAATAGAAATGGCAATGATTGACTTTCTTTCCCAGCCTTGAGAAAAAAAAAAAAAAAAGAAGCTGAGTTAACTGAGAATTTTATTTTCTTTTAATCATGGTGATGCTTAAGTAGATGCGTCCTATGACAGGAAGCTGATCTAGGGAAAGAGTTTAAGTAGAGTTTTTGTTCCGATGCGGGCATGGTGAGCTGCTACTGTGCTGCGTAAGAAATACTCCACTGGTTTGTGATTGTTTAGGACTGTTTATTTTTTCTTCATCAGAGCTGGTAACAGATGATTTATTGCCTCATCTGTTTCATTATATGCACCTGCCCTTTCTATTCTTTTGTGCCTTAAGCTATTTTAATGACAGTGTTGCTGTTTACCTATAGCAAAACAGAAATAACCTTCTGTAATTATTAAAAAAAAAATTCTGTCAGTTACAAAAAAACCCCAAACAGCTACCATTCTCCTGTAAGTCTCTTAACCCCATGCATCAGGAGGGGGAGGATCTGGGGGGGCAAGGTGCACATCTGCTTTCTGCCCCTCCGATTCTGGTGGGAGGAAGGAAAGCCTGAACCACCACCACCACCACTGCCTGGAACGTGAGGTGCTCAAAATGCTCTGGGGTTTGAATTAACTTGGAAGGAGCGCTCATGTAGGTGAGCTCAGGAGACTTCAGCTCTTTTGGAGCAACATTTCACACATTTTGATTTCAATATCGTTAGATCTATGTTTAAATTTTCTACAGAGACTGATTTTAAACTTGATCATTAAGCTTAAACTGGCCTCAAATCCGAACCTAAATGTTACCACACTCAAAGACTGGAAAGCGTATTTCTATTTGACTATAAACGGAGGCAGTTTTTCATTATTGCCTTGTGTGAGTCAGTAAACCAAAAGGGAACTGCAAGAACATTTGCAAAGCTGACAAGTAGTTCTCTGTATCGATACTGATTGCTTAAATCTCCAGAGCACCTTATGAGCAAGTGTGTATTCCCCAGTGCAGACCTGCGCCATGTGATGTTTAGCATGGAATATTACAGCTATGAATACAGCCCGTATTCAGGAAACAAAAATAAAGGTTGAGTAACTATGTGAGGCTAATACCAGGTGTATCTCTGAGGGACTGAATGGATCATAAAACCAATTTTGCAATAAGCACCTTTTTCCCATCTAAGATGCGTGCCAGCGCAATGTGCATCGAAGCTTATTTTCCTTTTAATGGCACAATGCAATGGTAAAAGTGTATACGTCACTGGTCCCTGAGGAAAAAGCTTCAAACTCCAGTGCATAGTGCAGCACATCAGCTGTCTGTCATCCGCTGGACGGCAGCCAAGACGAACCTGGAGGAAATGGCGAGAAGTGCTCTTTACAGTAGTGCGGTGAATGTTCTCTTCTTTGTAGGAAGATAGACCTTTTCGATTATGTTGGGAGCTGTGAGCTGTGAGAGTCTAACATGGGCCCCACTGGTGAGATAATTCCTCCAGAATTTGGTGCAATATAGAAGTTCCTATTTTAAGAAGTGCTGTGTCTTTCTCCCCCTTCATCTGCACCGAGGGCTTTTTTTTTTCTTTTGCTATTGAAACATTAGCAATTTACATAGCAACAAATGTGAAAAACTCTGGGATTTAAATCTTGATTGTTGCTGATTCTATAATAGGAACATAGAAACATCTCTAAAAGGCAATTTCCTTACCTATTTGGTTTCATGTTCAGTAATTCCTTTGCAGGGATGACTCTTTACTGGTTCTTATATTCATTGTCAATTGCATACTCATATTCACTGAAAAAACTTTTCTTCTGTAGCATTTTTCTTTTTTTTTAATTTTTAATTTTTTTAAAAGTAATTTTTAAATAATAATGATAACAATGATAATGATAATAATAACAACAACAACAAAAAACCAACGACAACAATAATAAATATAATAGCAAATTATGTCCTCTGCAAAATTACATGGATTATTGCAATGTTTCTTGTGCTTTTCCCTGTGCTAACACCTCTATGTCATTTAGCATCACTTGGATGGGATGCCACTCTTTATTGTTGCCTCCTCCTGCCTGAATTGTTTCTAGGAATTGGACTCTGATGGGGACTGCAAGTTTATGAATTGTTTCTTCAGAAGGGTCATGTGTGACCTACAAAATTCAGTGTTACCTGAGGATTTATAACATCTCTGTTGAGAACCGAATCAATAACTTTAACTTCAGACTGGTAATAAGCACTTTGCTGTGATGAAGTAGAGCTCATGTTTAGTGGGCTCCAGCAGAACTGTGTTACGCAGGCAATTTGCTATTAGGCATCAAAGAGACATCCTGAGAGTTGCCGACAATGAATGAACGAGAGTAGGAGACATGCCCAGAGTTCCTTCTAAAAATTATACAAAAGCAGCATGCAACCTGTTTCCATAGTTCACAGCAGCAAAAAGAGCTTCTGGCTAGTCTATTTGATTAATATATTGCTCATCACATTTAATGTAGTATGCCAAGTTTTTTCACAGTTAGGCTCTCAACTTCTGTTGGTGTAACCAACAGTGTTGCCTTACAGAGTCCGCTTGTCTGTTCAGAAAGTCTGCCACTCTAGTTGTTAATAGCATATAAGCACCAAAGGGATGTTATACGCAAAGTTTAATCAAACATACACCTAAGCATTCTGGCCTGTTGCTGTTTGATGTATTTGTCCACTTTTGTCTGGATTCTGTTCCTACTGAATGCAAAAGTGAAATGTCAGTGATGCCACTGGTGTGTTCATGATGGAAAGTTGACGGTCCATCTGACATGGAAAAATGTAGTTTTATTTGTAAATCCAGTAATTTTTTTCTTTCTCAGACCATACATAGGTAGCATATATATAATATCTGAAATATTTTCAGCCTGATTTCCTGAAGAAAAAAGCATATATGGCTGTCTTCTGTATGTCCTTCTCTCTGTCCTAGTAATTTTTCAAATTTTTGACCAGGGTTCACGTTTCAGAGAAGAATGGAGGTCCTGAGGCATGTTTAAGTTCTCACAAGTCTGATTATGCCTGGTCCCTAAATAGAGGAGAGAGATCTCCATTCCTGAGGGAACGGCTGGTGACTTTTGCCTGGCAGCCCATGGGCAGCTCGAGGCCAGTCCCAGCCCACACCAGCCAGTGAGTGTGTGGAGTACGACAGGAGGTCTGTGGAAGGAGCCATGGGGAGGGCTGGGGCGTCAGAGTATCAGAAGCCGTGCATCAATGTTCTCAATGCTTAGTGATCTGATTATAAGTGTTTCCTTTTTGTAGCCTCTTAAAATTTGGCTGGATTCTTGGCTCAATGACATCTGTGTTGATCTGAATGCATGGCTGTTGCCAGCTGAATTGCCTTCTGGTCAAGTGGGTAACCCAGGGGTCCTCAGTGATGATGCTCTGGAGCCCAGCTGGAACATCAGGAGGTCTTCTGAGGGGTGGTGGGGCACACAGGATGAGGGCAGCCTCTGGCCCGCATGGCTGGAAACACGCAGAATGGCAGTAGTTGTCGGGTACCTGTCTGAAGCGGCATAGGGATGTCAGCTGACTGTGAAGTTAGACTTGAATCCTGGTCTGTCCGGTGTGAAGAGATTACATAGGAAAAGACACTGTCCTGAAGATCTGTCCTCAGTCATAGCATTTGCAAGCTGGGTGTACCTTGTGATCTGTAAGAATGGTCCACACCTAGTCGGTTTGGTAAGACTGTTACAGGATGGACATACATGCTCCTGAAAATTCAGCCAATGAAGAATAGTGTAATCCAATGAAGAGTTCAGTCTGGGAAAATTTTTATCATTTTCTTAAAAGAAATAACCAGAGGAAAGAAAAGAGAAAAAGAGGCAAGAACAGCTCTCTTCAGAACTGTTAATGTTTGGAGAGAGGAAAAGCAAAGGCAAAATGCAGAGAAGAATGAGCTAGTTTTTCTCATGCTTTCATACTTCGCTTAGAAAAGTGAATTAATCTCATCAGGAAGTGTCTAATTGACTAATACACATTTTTAAACAAAACCTACGCTATTTTACTCCTTGGTTTGATGGTATGCTTCACAGATAAATCTCCACTCAGTTAATATCCACGGTTCTGTGCCGACAGCTTGATGAGTGGGTACCCATCTACACAAAGCTGTAACTCAGCATGCAAGCTGACAAATAACGAAGGAACCTAAGTAAGTGCCGGATTTTTGCTCAATATAAATGAAACTTGGAGTTTGCAATGACAGTGCTGACAGAGCCTTGAAAATACCTGTGGTAATGGCTCTAAATCAAGAGCTATGGTCCTGGTAAGTTTCAGAAGAAATTTCATTAGTTTGAGGGAATGAGCACAGAAAAAGGAAAAGAAAGGCAAACTGATAACAGATTAGCAGTAAGTGTATGACGAGGGTGGAACTCTGCAACATCATTTTATACATAATTGTGATACTTTCAACACAGAGGGAAAAGTCATGTCTCAGCTTTCACTATCCCGTCAATTCTCATCATCAGATTCATCTGTAAATTACTCCAGGGCTCCACACAGAACCCCAAACTGGGTACAAGTTTTTTGTCACTGTAAACGACTAACGGATTTTCTTCTGCAATTTTTTGAGGCATTCCTTAGAAGTTTCTTCCTCTTTTACCTTTTTGTACATACAGGGTAACGTGACCTATTTTATTTGGCAATGTAGAGAGTGCCTGGTGTTATAGCTCCAGGAAGGAAATAGCTTTGACAAAGATTCTCTATGTCATTTGTCTTCTTGATAGCAACATGCCTTCTAAAAGTTAAAATATTGCTAAGCAAAGTTGATCATTTTCATGCCTCTCTATGGAAGAAAGCTTCCTTTGTACAAAATAATCAACAACCTTAATAAATCCTTTAGTATCAATTGTCTGGGGAGTAAAAAGGGCTATTATCATATAATAAGAACCCCCTCTTGATTGGAAAAGCATTCAACTTTAACCAAACAGCATATATTGAAGTCTGGTTTGATTTCAATGAGAGCAGACATGGCTGCAGCAAAGTCTGAGCAAAGGAGGCACCTGTTTTAGGCACCTTTGGGAGGCAGCTGGGGGAATGCCTTGACGGAGCCAGCAACTTGATGCTGAGTACCAGCTGCCCCAAGGTGGCTGGGCAAGGTTCTACCAAATGCTTTCCTCTGGGAGGCTTTATTGGTCAGGCCGGGCAATTGGTAGCCAAAATATTGCCCTGGGAACTAAAATGAAAGGCAGAGGTAGTGAGAAGATGCTTGCTTCTGAATTTCGTACCTGTTTATCTTGAGGTAAATTAAATTAATTATAAAATACTGGTAAATAAAGTCTGAAATAGAGGGATGTTTACTGAATAATACCGTAATACCCTCTGGAAATCCAGAAGAGAGAATTCATATTATGGGCTTAATTGTTTTATTAGTCAGTAATGAATATTTTATAGGTAGTGGAAATAAGTTATTTTTTACTACTGCTAACTAAATATCAATTTTTTTTTCCCAGAGTCCATTCATTTTTATTAAATTACGTTTTGAATGGTCTTGCGCATCATAAGCATATATAAACAAGTACAAAGCCTTTCCTAGAAATAGTTTTCAAATTAAAGGAATTATAAAGCTATACTGTATACTTGTGTGATATAAGAGGTATCTTTTAATATTTTTGAATCTAGCTAAGGTAAAACTTAAATAGGTACCTAAAAACAATGTATAAAGATGGGGTTTTTTAGCAAAAAGAATGAACATAGTATTTTGACAAATATTCATGTCAGGTCTTGTAGTTGAATAATGACTAATTTAATTAATCTCAGTGCAATTTAAAAAAAAAACCTCCATGTGTAATACCATCTGTGGCATCTTTTGTATACTGAAAATCTGAAAAAAAATCAGGATTCTTGCTTCACAGATAGTGACAGAAATACTCCTGAAGGCTGGCGTTAAGAGAATTCCAATAATGAATGGCAAATGAACACAACCCCCCCCACATGTGGTGTCTGCTACTTCAGATGGTAAAAGGAAGAGTTTTTTGGCTTCTAGTGTGTAATCTTCCGAATAGTGATTAGTTCTGTGCTTCAAAGGCATACTAAAATCAGCAGAGATTTTTATTTCTTCTTATATATAGATATACATATATTGGAAAGCCATATATTGCAATTAGCCTTTCTCAGCTAAGGTAAAAAAACTTCACTTTTTCCTAGCAAAATGTTAATAGCCTGTGGTTAAATATCATAGTGCTTTGGATGGTAATGACAAGAGAATAAACACTTAGTAGAGAGCTGTATTGCTGATAGTCCTGGTAAGTTTGAACATGCAAACTTCCTCAGTTTGTAAACATGAAGGTTGTGAAAACCTGGCCTTAATAAAAACAGAAATTCACTATGAGTGATTTGTAAATCACAGTATACAAATTATACTACAGGAAGAGCTGAGTTATGCAAATCTAAGTCATATAAAAACCAATGTCCAATAAATAAGCAAGCAGAGTTCTCTGCTATATTGTTAGCAGTTTCTTGATTACATCGTATCAGATTCATTTTCAGGGATATAACTAGAACAAAACAAGTATATGGAATCTCTAATTTAGTTGTTTATCCCAGTTTCAGGTCTGTTCATTCCCTGGTGCCTAATTACCGTTAGAATAAGAAGGCATGATACATAATGAGGTATTGGAAAATATCTCCTCTGAGCTTTGCTAAAGATACTAATATTTATTGAAATATGCTTTATGTTTTCTAAGGTACTTTTACCTCTATACCACTGCAGACTGAATAAGTTTTATTGTGCAAAAGTCCCCATGGAGTCTGATAATGAATACATTATTGCTCTAAGCACAATCGAAAAGGAAGATCCAAAAATAGCTTCCATCTTTACCTGGAGTGACAGCATTAATATTCAATACCTTTTTCTTCAACCTCACCCTATTCTGTTCATGCCACTGTTAATGTATGGGCTTTATGTCTTCTGAAAAACTAACAGCAATGTTTTAAACTGTTCTAAATGAGGAACATTTACCATATGCCATGAAAGAAGTCATTGGCCTTGTTATTTGAAATGAGCTACTGTACATTAGTTGCACAATATTGTTGCTGGAGCCCTGAAAACCCTTTAAATATATTTTTTCCTTAATTTTATGGCCTCACTTCAAATATAATATAGCACTGAAAATATACTTTTCTATAAAACAATAGAATTAGGACCGCTTTTGAGGAAGATTTATATTATCAGGGATCCACATGAACATACCTGTAATTTCAATTGCTGCCCTGGGAAATGTGTTTCCAGAAAGATGGTTTAACTGGTTGACAGGCAATTATTCTTTGAAAAATGTAGACTAATTAGACAGTTCTTCTTTGTCATAGATATTCAGCTATTGTTCTCCACCGACTGGCACGCTGACAGACATACTGCCCCATTTATAGTCTGGTGACGAGGAAAAGCTTTTAAAATAAATTACAAATGTTGATATTATTTAGAAGACACTTTAATTTGCCAAGAATTAATGGCACTTTAATTACTTAGGGAAAACATAAACTTTTAAAAACAGAAAAACTTGCCTGTGTTCCCAGGCAGTGGTTCTGCTGGCACTAATGGTGCTATTCACATGAATCAAATGACTGTATGCTACAGTGATTTTTTGCCAGATCTGTGGGTGGTTCTCATTTATTCTGAAATAGAACCTATATTGCTTCTCACTCTGTGAGAAGTAAAATAGGAAATCAACAACTGACCTGAATTTTTCCTAGTTTACTTTCTGTTTGGTTCAACTCAGGCCCACAGGACCCTCCAAACATGTGGTGCATTTCAATTGAGAGGATATTCCCTTGCTGAGCAATAGGCACCAGACTTAGCTGAACACCAATAACACTTGCCTATCAACCAAGAGCCATGGGCAGTTCAGATGAACTATGATTTATTGACAAATGGAGTAGCCTCCTAGGCTAAATTAGGCTCATACTGTTGGGTGATATGGATACCCTTCTTTAGTATCTTTATTCCTGCATTCTCAGGTCTCATGGAAACTGGGACTCTCTGTGTGTCAGGCACTATATACTACATAACACTTTCTAGTTGCCTCACCTGATTTGCAATGAAAGAAAAATGGACAAAGGTGCAGAAGAACAAGCTCATGAAGTCAAGATTGCATGTCAAGCCATTGCCAGAGCTAGTTAGAAAATTCACATTTCTATATGCTAAATGCAGTGTCTTGCCTGCTAAAGTGCCTTAAACAGGAGAATTTCTGTTTACAGGATTTTGATTTCTTGGTGAGACATTAGGGGTTTGAGTAAATTCATATTTTGCCTTCCAGTACATCAGCATTTTGTACAGACTTAATACTAGGATGGAGGGTTCAGAGCCACTGACAATAAGCCCTTAGAATCTCTTTCCCATCTTGAATACTTCCTGTCGCTGGGGGATGAGTAAATCTTATCTAGTAAATATAATACATTTCCTTGCTAAGCGAGTGTCTGGTGAATGCCAAGATAGAAAAAAGTTGAACCAGGCATAATCTATAAATATTAATAGAACAAAGTAAGAATATTAATAGAAGAAATTTTCCAGGTTCACTAGCACTGAGTGTAGTAATGAAATCTATAAATGCTGCTTGGCAATAAAAAAACCCGTTAGGCTGAATTAGCTGCCATCTTTCTTTATTTTCCTAGTCTATCCAGAGTTGCTATTAAATAGCATATTTTTCAAGTTCTTTATCAAAAGAATTAAAGCAGGGTCTGAATTGAACATTCAAATGCAAATCACAAGGACGAATATTGAATTCAAGCCTGATCTGATCATATCACTGCAGTTCTTGCTTCCAGCTAGAAAATACAGAAGCTTCAGGTTTGTGTCTTTTGGACATGAGCACCCGAACAACTCTCTTCTTCCAGCTGTAGCTTCTCTTCTTTCTGTCCCAGCCAGCACTACACACGCTGCCTCAAGCCATGGCCAGTTGATCTAAGATGAGAGAATGAAGCTTCTGCCTTTCCACTGTCTTCCTTTCCTTTTCCTCCTGCTGGGGAAAAGACTCTCTGCAATCTTTTAGTTGCTCTCTCTTCCCAGCTGGCAAGGACAATGGATTTAGACATAAGCAAAGTACGTGCTTCAAAGTCTGACCTGTTTTCCAGCCCTTGATCTCTACTTATGCTCTTTCTGAAGTTCAGTCATAGGAGAAAGATGCCATATCAATTTTCTGTAGGGTTCATGATCAGAATGGCTGAAATTAGGATGAGAATTTGCAGTGGGGTGCACGTATAAAGAATCCCACCGTCTTCAGTGGGATTGTTCACAGAAAGAAAATTGAAATGTATGCAAAACCCTTTCAGGAATGAGAGTGGAGGAATAATGCGATAGAAGAAAAGGATGATTTTGGAAACTTGGTATTTTATACTTTCAGGCTATTTGGAATATTTAAGGCCTTAAAAAGCAGTCTTCAAAATACATAATAACATAATATATAAATAACGTTCCAGAAGAAAAACTGCACGATATTAAACCCAAATATTTCACCTACATCCCTGTAAACCTCTTGTCAGACAAACATGAAAATGGATATTACAACAGAAAAATACGTTCTGGAATATCCAGCATTGTCTCTACAACAGCAGATGAAAACTCATTTTATTCTTAATTAGAAATTCTGCCATTCCTAACAAAAGCCTACTCTCCTCTCATGTATAAATAGGGGAACCACTAACCTAACACATTTATATCTTGTTTCATATGTCCTTTTGCCTCTTTTGATGAGGTAAATATTTGTGTTCTACCATACAGTCATATAGCAAGCATTCTGCACAAGAAAAATGCCCATTCCAATGTACTGTTTTGCTTCCTGTCATCCTTCCCTGATTTTAAATTTCCTCCTTTCCCTTTGCTTTCTCTTTTTTCCCCCTTTCATTTTGTATTTTTTCTCTCTATTTTTAAAAATACTTTTACCTTCTTCATATTCTCTCAAGATTGAGAGGTGAATAAAAAATTTAAGAAATATGAACTAAACAGAATGTGGGCAGCAGCCTGTAAAGATATTCATCCAGATGAACCTTTTTAACAGTGTTTGACACACAACACTATCTTACTTTTTTTGCCACTGTAGAGATATTCTTGATATATAGTAGAGGAGACCAGATATTTGGTTACTTGTAACATGAAGTCATGCTACAGGGACTCAGGAAGATCCAATGTTTTTCATTTATGGAATGGCCTCAGTTTTAGCTTTTAGTTTAGAAAATAATAAAAGTAATAGAAGTAATAACTTCTAAAAAAATTATAACCTCCATAGACTGATTCAATATACCCACTGATGAGTGTCTGACATTGCAGAATAATAGCTGTGCTGAACTTGGGGTCTTGTGGGACATGGATATTTTTGAAGTTTAACCTGACTTGTGTACTGAATGTCTGCCAGTACCTTGCTAGTAGAGTCTGCAGCTTAAACTTTTAAGCAGCACTGCAGTTTTCTGCTTGTTTACTGTTACCCCAGAGATCCCTTGCTTCTCTGTTTTCTACTTCTCAGCATGTTTTCTCCAGTTTATATGACCTGTCAAGTCTTCCTTTCCTTTTCTACTTTGCTTTTACCATTTTCTGTGATTACTTTTTTTGGTGCTTTCCTTTCAGATCAGACCTTCTTTATCTCTAATTTCTGTGAGTTGTTAGATGTATCAGGGATAATTCAATCAAATACACAGGGATCTGTTACCCTTTGAAACTTCCTTGGAAATCTTCACCTGCAAGTCCAGGAAAGCTCCCTCGTGTCCTGTATTTTAGCTGCCTGTTCCATGAAGATGTCTAAAGTACCACAGAGTATCTCAAATAGCACTAAATGCCTGCATTTCAAGAACTGAATTGTACTTACCATCTCCTCACCCCCCAGCAGGTTTTCACCACTGTATTCTCTCTTTCTCTATGTTTTCCATTTCTTAAAATCCCACCCTAAGTTGTCTTGACCTGTTCTCCAAAGAACTCCTCCTAGCAGAATTGTGTCCCTGAGGACCTCATCTCACACCTCTGCCAAGAACAGCCTCTTTGTGCGAGGAACCCATCATCTCCCACCTCTTCCTTCCTCAGACGGCCACTCAGTAATCATCACAACTGTGTGCTCCCATTAAACTTCTGCCTCCATCCAACAGGAGACAAACATAGGACAGAGAGAGAAGATGAAGATTTTGTCCAAAATACAGAGGAAGCTGAGATTTTGAAAAATGGAAAAGCATGAGGAGGATGCTAAGTGAAAAAGTAGTCTTTACTTACACAGAGTGATAGCCATTCCCCCTTGATGCTTCTCTTTTGAAGTCTGACTGTTTGGAAGAAAGAGGATTCCTCAAGGAGATTCAGACAAGCCTGAAATAGCAGAGCCACGGGGGAATGGGAAGCAGACAACCAGTTGTTTGCTTTGGGAAGGAACGGAGGAGAATTAAAGAAAATCGTGTTTGGGACTAAGAACAGCAAACTAAAACCACATTGCACCTCCTCTCCTCCAGGGATTGACTGCCCTTGGCTGATAAAAGAAAAAGAAGGCTGTAAACATTTGTAGGCCTTGATGGGCACAGCACTTTCCTGCACTTTCAGGAGCAGTGCGGAAGCAATGAAATTTGCTAAATGCAGCTGCTGTCAATATTTAGCATACGTAAGGGGGTGATTCATACACATAGAGTTATGGTTTCCACAGTGCTAAACGAATGAAGAAACTACTAGTAATGGGCTGATTCAGTCTAAAAAATCCCAAAACATAACATGTAGTATGCAATTCTGCTGTTAACAAGAACCAAAACATGCCCATGAGGAAAAAAATATGTACTTACTACCTTTTCCAACATTTATTTCCTACAATGATACTTTTACTATTTGCCATTCAGTTCAACGCGATGCCTCTGCATAACTAAGGGAGGTGTTAAGGGTCTGTTTTGGCACAGGGATCTGGGGGAAACATTCACATTTATGGAGCACCCAGTCTTGCAATTAAAACAATATAAAGCAGAAAGAAGCACATTGTCTGTCTTAGTGTGTCCATGAAAAGTATGTAAAGGGAGCACTTACGTGCCTTCGTGTTATGTTTGGTCCTACACAGTTCTCCCACAACTTTTGCTAGCAACATGTAGTAATGTTTGCCGCTGACGTGAAGACAGAGGGTTAGGTCACTGTTGGGACTTGTGGTGAGTCTGCACAAGACTCACCTCTGCACTTGTACTGTTTCACAGACTCACAGCGCAGATCAGATATTCCAATGCATTGTTTTACAGACAAGGCTAAAGATAATACAATCCTCGTTATCAATACAGGCTGGGGGATGATGTGATAGAGAGCAGCCCTGCAGAAAAGGACTTGGGGGTACTGGTGGATGAAAAGCTGGACATGAGCCAACACTGTGTGCTTGCAGCCCGGAAGCCAGTCGCATCCTGGGCTGCATCAAACGAAGCGTGGCCAGCAGATCCGGAGAGGTGATTCTCCCCCTCTCCTCTGCTCTCGTGAGACCCCACCTGTGGTACTGTGTCCAGGTCTGGAACCCTCAGCACATGAAGGATATGGACCTGTTGGGGCGGGTCCAGAGGAGGCCACGAAGATGACCAAAGGACTGGAACACCTCTACTGTGAGGACAGGCTGAGAGAGCTGGGGTTGTGCAGCCTGGAGAAGAGAAGGCTCAGGGGAGACCTTATAGCAGCCTTCCAGTACCTGAAGGGGGCCTATAAGAAAGCTGGGGAGGGACTGTTTGCAAGGGCATGTAGCGATAGAACGAGGGGCAATGGTTTTAAACTAGAGCAGGGTGGGTTTAGATTAGACATTAGGAAGAAGTTCTTTACAATGAGGGTGGTGAGGCACTGGAACAGGTTGCCCAGAGAGGTGGTGGAGGCCCCATGCCTGGAGACATTCAAGGCCAGGCTTGATGAGGCTCTGAGCAATCTGATCTAGTTAAAGATGTCCTTGCTTTCTGCAGGGGGGTTGGACTAGATGATCTTTAAAGGTCCCTTCCAACCCAACACATTCTATGATTCTATGATAATGCTGTAAGTAGCTGTAATGAGTAGGGTGTAAAATTTCTTAATTTTTGGAAGCAAAAGACACCTTGAGTGCTTGGCCATGGGGTTCAACCTCATCCAAGTCCAGCTAGCCCACATAACTGAAAGTTTATTGTTACACCCTCCCTGTAAATTTGTTTTTCATTTGCAGTGACAGAGCTATCAGCCTGTGTATTAATTTTTACAACATTATTCCCAGGGTAAATCTTAGAAGCCCTATGTTCAGTATGTGTTTTTATAGTATGAAATACACGA
This sequence comes from Dromas ardeola, assembly GCA_013398915.1. Classification (NCBI taxonomy): domain Eukaryota; kingdom Metazoa; phylum Chordata; class Aves; order Charadriiformes; family Dromadidae; genus Dromas; species Dromas ardeola. The sequence goes on from VYZM01018432.1 coordinate 14,406, forward strand.
GTCGCATAACAGCGTGGTTCTTCAGCTATACTACTCTGTTCTGAGTCCTGTAATGTATAATTAACTTTTCAAATCGTTAATTAAAAATGTAATTACTGCTTATGATATATGACCATAATATAATAAAGACAAATTTTTATTTGACTATAAAAGAGAAATGAAGATACTAGGAATAATCCTGCATATTTTAATACAATACTGAACTTACTATTCTGCTTGGCAACGTGCTTCCAGCAGATAATTTTACAGTGCATATATATAAATAAAAGTCTTCTAACTCATTCTCATGGCCTTTTGTCCCCTGCTCATATCCATAATCAAAGGAGCAAGAGGTAAGACTTTCAAAACTGTTCAGGTAGCTTAACATCCTAACTCACATGAAAAAAAAAAGTTCCCACTAGCTTCAAAGCCACATACCTGCATTCAGGTGGCCTTACCTTTCACCTAATTACTTTCCTTGGCAGAGCATATTAGGGGGAATCAAGCTCTATATCTTCTGAGCTGGGCTGGCCCCCTGTGGAAGCGGCTGTCATTGGTGCCCTGGGTGGTGCTCTGCATTAGCACAGCTGTCAGGACTGGTGCAGAGATGCCCAAACCCAGACCTACCACTGGCTTTGCACCAGACATTGGCTAATTATATGCTGAACCTTTTAAACAGAAACATGTGATAAGAAAGTAGTTTGATAATCATGGAAAGTTTCCATTTGCAAGTTGGGAGAAAAAAAAAAAACATATGAAAAACTGAACAAAACATTTCACTGACTAAATTATGTCTCTAAAGAATATATACGCTGATCTTTCTCCTCATTCTTCTGGCAGGCAGCTTATTTAAAAGTATTTGAGATTCTGAAATTTTTAGCTTATGGCAGCACTTCAGACAACAACCATAAATAATTATGGTCACATAATGGATAAAGGCCATTGTCAGCCCTATGGTATCACACAGTGATACATATTGAAAAGTAAATGGCTCTTTAGTTAGTCCCATTTGTTCCAATGTCAAACTGAGGAGTTAATGATTCCTGGAAAGTATTTTGATACCTACTAATTGAGAGCTCTAGATAATATTATTATTAGCATTAATTATAATAGTAAAACTGATAACAGCAGCCAGTTAGTAAGAATGCCAGCATGCTACCAAGCAGGGAGTCACTGTTGGATCCCCCCAACACACCTGCACTCATGCCTAATAAGAAACAACATAATTTGTTGTGATTGTCTCGTGGTTTGAATGTCTGCTAACTCTGAAAGCATCAGATTTCAATTATACCAATGACCCTCAAACCTCTATTTCAATCCCCCAGCTTCTTCTATGCATCAGAGATCCTCCAAAGATTAATCAGAAAGATGCAGTTAACGTGAGAAATGTACTACTAGCTCATTGAGGTACTCACAAAACAAGACTGAGCGTGCTGAGCTGAAGGAGGCAGAACTGATGCTCAGGTTCTTAACAAGGCATAAAAAGGAAAGAAAATGAGGCTGCTAGAAAACATTTTGTTACTCAAGGAGGAGTAGGTTTTTTCTCCACCACAGCAGGGAAAGTAAATTCAAAGGGAAGAAGGAAATAATATTTTTGGATTACTGAAGGAGCCGTAATCAACCAGACCTTGATCTTTTATTTTCTTTTTAGCTCTTAGTGCCCACAAACTTTTACCTACACTTTAGCTTCTAGGCTGAGGGAAGGTAGAAGGCAATGTGGGTCAGATGATAATATGTCATAGGATTAGGAGAAGTCTTTGCTGGGGATTTACTTTGAGTTTTGACATGTGTTTGCGTGTTTGTCTGTCTGCATCTATTTGCCTGTGCTGCATTCCTGATTTCTGGCTGTGTAGTATGAGCACATCCATGTCCTTTTCCATTACTGGCAGTACTGATGTGCTCCTGCTGAAGAAGATATCTCTTCGGCTCTGGGAGCCAGAGATCTGTTCATACACAGTGCCTATACTAACTTTTCAGATCAGTTTCCATTAGGCAGAAGAAGGAGAGGCAGCAGAATGGGTCTGGCATTAATACCTTTGCACTGAGACCTAGAACTGCTGAGTGATGCTGCGTGGAAAGGAGTGGAGCAGCTCAGACCAGGAATAGTGCACTGGGATTAACTTGAAAACTTTGGATCCTTCTCATTGACTGGTATAATGGCCAAAGAACTCTTTTGGCCTAACAGTTATTTGTATTAAATACCAGTGAGCTGCACAGTTCATAGCTTCTGTTGGCTGAGCTCACTGAAGTTACCATGAGCAGCTTCAGCATGCGTTTCACCTATGCCTTTCCAGCTGCTGCCTCCCCTTGTCTCCCACTTTTAGACACTCCCTGTCTCCATACCGTCCTCTTCCTCAATTCTGGGGAATCTCTGTGGCCCCTCGCCCCCACTTCAAACCCCAGGGACATGGTGTTTGACTGTCTGTGGCCACGTTTCTGTTTCGACTGTGTTATATCCTAACTCCATTCCTTCTTCTCCTTCCCTTATTTCCCCCTCTGCCGTTCCCTCTTGTCTTCCCACTGTGCATCCCCCACCAGCCCTGCACGTGCCACTGCAGAATTACACTATTTCTCCTGGCAGAGGGAGAGGATGTTCCTGTGACGCTGGCCCAGGTGATGGGCTTCATCTGACTCGCTGTCAGCCATGAAAGCAGAAGGCTCTACCATGATTTGGAAGGACATTCAGAGAAGTGGCTGGAGGCTGTGGCAGCTGCAACCCTTTCTGCAGAGCGTGCTGTGGTGGGCAGGGAGCGTAGAGCCGGCAGAGGGTTGAGGAGTGAGATGCAAAACGTGAGTAACCAGATTGCTCTGTGGCACGTCTGATGAAAGGCTGTGTGGACACGACTACTGCACTGCAAAGATTCAAGCCCTTTTCAGTGTGCATGTCACTAAGGCATGCCACTGTTTCCAAGAACGGGTATACCTGTGTAGGTTTTGCTGCCACAGAGACACAAAAAAGCTTTTGTGTCCGCCCAGTTTCTCCCCTCATGTTTTTTTGACTGTCGCCAGGATGAATGAGGTTTAGCCAGTCATTCCCTCCATTTCTGGCAGTGATGCGATACAACTTTCAAATATTATTGTGTAATGAATAAACAACAGTACACCATCAGATAGCATGGAGCACTTTGCCTCACCCAATTGATTATAAATCAGTGTACACTCCAGATAACATTGCTGACCAGCACAGCAGTTGACATCTCGGAACTCTATTTTTGCTGGAATAAGCACAATTTCTTTATTCTTGCCATGTACAGTAAAATGCCAGTACAACTCAGTGCACGCTTTTTCTTTGAACATTTTTGAATGTTTTTCTTTAGAAAATGCCAGACGCCACATTTTCCCCAGAAGTGACAGTGCATATAAATTGCAAAATGATTTTATCATTTCTACTAGAGGTGGAGAATATGATCTCCTTTGATGCTTGAGCAATTTTGCCAGCACTAATTAAAGAGATTTTAATGAGATTTTTAGGAATTACTTCAAGCTAAAGGAAAACATAATTTCTTGATTAAATTTTGCATAATTAAATTATATTTTGCAAATCCTATGTAACCTACAGCTCTTCCCTTGTAAGGGGATGAATTATACAAGAAGCTGACTTGGCCATAAAAATAATCTTACAACTAGGTTTAAATGTCCAGGAGCCTGGAAGTACTAAATAAAATCTAAACTTTAATCCTAAATTTATTCTTCTGTGTGCCCAAAGTGATTATAATTCTTAGGGGAATAAATTCCTAATTCGGAAGAGCTAGTCAAGAGCAATTAAATGGCAAAAGGACTATTAATGTAACTTGTAGGGATGGAACTCAGGACATGAATTGTTAACAGCAAAAAGCAGAATTAATTTTACTCTCCTTGCATAATACTTCAATCAAAAGTATTTTTATAACATCTTGAAAGGTACAAAACAGTGTGAGACCTCAAGCTGTCATTTGCATCCAATGCATCCAATGGAAGACAACCACCTCGAGACTCCTCTACATCTGTGAAAATTTTCCAGCGATTTGTAGACAAATCTGGTATGAGGAACAGATATAAGGTGGGAGAAGCTGAAGGGGCCTTAGAATTAGGTGGCGTAGCACTTTCTCCTGCATCACTCCGTGTGACCGTGGTTATGTGGATGTCCAGCCTACCTAGCCCTCTGCCCTCCATGTGAGGATGAAGCTGGCCATGGTTTTTGCTGATGGTCTGGATATGTTGGATAAAAGCCGTTCCTCCCGTGGATCACTCCCCAGATTTCCCGTTGGAAGCTGCCCTGTTACTATTCATGTTGGGACTGGGCACTGAAGTCATGCAGTATTGTGTCATTTGGACACCTGAAACTTTTCAAGTAGCAAATGGATGATGAATATCCTGATTACCAAGAGCAAGTAATGAGTAAAGAAGAGCAAGTATTCTTTGGTGTGTGCAAATAACTTCTGTTAGCTTTTGTGAGCATTTGCTAGGGAAAAATCCATCACATTATTTCTGAAAACATTTGCCCAGGCTGAACTTGTGTGTTCTAATGTTTGTTTGAGAGCAAGAATGCAGCCTCGAGACTTTACGCAGAAGTTTGCAAATAATGTTTTGATTGTATCATTCTCGCTCTCTTCTGTTCATTGCAGAATAGCAGTGGCCCTTATGAATGCCGTCAGGGCATCTGTAACAACTACTGGCCATTGCTGTCAGTGGTTCCAGGAGTTTGTAGCACTTATGAATACACACTTCCAAAGCCATATTATATCTATCTCTGATTTTCTTTCTTAAGCATGAAAAATGACTATTGGAGGAACCCATAAGCATCAGTCTCTAGCTATCAAAAATGTTTGTTGTATTTATTTCTGGTATTTATTTACTGCTTGAGGATTGCTGATGACACAAAGCTGGGGGGGCGTGGCTGACACACCAGAAGGCTGTGCCGCCATACAGAGAGACCTGGACAGGCTGGAGAGTTGGGGGGAGAGAAACCTTATGAAATTCAATAAGGGCAAGTGTAGGGTGCTGCACCTGGGGAGGAATAACCCCCTGCACCAGTACAGGCTGGGGGCCGACCTGCTGGAGAGCAGCTCAGTGGAAAGAGACCTGGGAGTCCTGGAGGACAACAGGATGACCATGAGCCAGCAATGTGCCCTTGTGGCCAAGAAGGCCAATGGCATCCTGGGGTGCATCAAGAAGAGTGTGGCCAGCAGGTCGAGGGAGGTCATCCTTCCCCTCTACTCTGCCTTGGTGAGGCCACACCTGGAGTACTGTGTCCAGTTCTGGGCTCCCCAGCTCAAGAAGGACAGGGAACTGCTGGAGAGGGTGCAGCACAGGGCTACCAAGATGATTAGGGGACTGGAACACCTCTCTTATGAGGAAAGGCTGAGGGCATTGGGTCTGTTTAGTCTGGAAAAGAGACGGCTGAGGGGTGACCTTATTAATGCTTACCAATACTTACAGGGTGGGTGTCAGGAGGATGGGGCCAGGGTCTTTTCAGTGGTGCCCGGCAACAGGACAAGAGGTAATGGGTACAAACTTGAGTGTAGGAAGTTCCGCCTAAACACGAGGAGGAACTTCTTTACTTTGAGGGTGGCAGAGCACTGGAACAGGCTGCCCAGAGAGGCGGTGGAGTCTCCATCTCTGGAGACATTCAAAACCCACCTGGACGTGTTCCTGTGCAACCTGCTCTAAGGTGACCCTGCTCTGGCAGGGGGGTTGGACTAGATGATCTCCAGAGGTCCCTTCCAACCCTGTGATTCTGTGATTGTCTTTTATGTGGAAATGCTTGGGTTTTTTTTTCTGAATTCTGAGCTTGTGACTGAATTTACAAAGAAAGAAAAGAAAGTATTTAACTTTTAAAAAATATTAGATGTGAATTAAAATGAATTAGCTCAGACATTTATTAATTGAAGTTTCAAAATTAAAGTTTTTAACACAGCATCCTTACAGTCAGCTTGGTCATCATTTGTGCAGTGAAATGCGCACTTTGGTGAAGCAGTATCTCCGTGTAATGCTATGAGATACAGTTATAATGATGTCAGCATTTCTTTATTTGGAGAGTGTCCATAAAGCAAATAGAGTTTGTACGTACCCATCCAGAGAATTTGATCTACCACTTTCACTGACAGATTTGTTGTTTCTGCATACATCCATTCTACTAAACTCTGTGTGTTGAAGTATGTTCTTTTCCCAGATGTGCAACAGATGTTTTAAAACATAAGCTAGAGTTTTATAAACTGTATAATTCAATTCTAAATCATGCCAGAAGCACTATTACTGCAGTGCTAAGAAGGATTTATATGTCTGAGAGTAAATAATTAATAGAACAGTTGATACACAGGGAAGATTACACTGGTTAAGAGTACGTGATAGATGATACCAAGCCAAACTTTTCCTATAGACATCATGTTTAGAACCTTCGAAGGCCGTCAGGGGTGAATTGGTTCTGGTTTTAGCTCTCCATTTTCTAATATATCTACTTGTCTTCTAACAATTCACTTCTGTCAAACAGACGTGAAAGGTACATCATTAAATTGAAAATATCAAGAACCAGCTGAGTCAGTATCTGTCACAGGATTTACTCCCCTTGCAGAAATATGACTTTATTTTGCTGTGATTCCACCTCGTATGGCAGGGTTTGCATAGTCTTTCTAACTGGGAAACGTACACAAAAATGCCTTGGCTGAAAGGAAGGCTAAAGCTCAAGTAGTGTAAAGCACTGATGCGAATCCATTTCAGGCTGTTCTCTCCACTCTTATCTCAAACTCATTCATGCTACTGGGAGTCACCACAGGAAGAGTTTACAGATGAGAAGACTAATTCCCATATAGTTTTATTCTCTTATATTGCTGTCATATGAACATATGTAAATGGTTCGCACTGAAAGGCTTCATGTTCTGTGAAATGTTAGATAGAGGGCAGCCATAGTACCTCTGTGAGGCTGTCTTTTATTGATTTATTTTGGAGCAAAATATTCCATCTTGGTTAAAAGGAAGACAGGACAGCTCACCGAAAACGTAATCTATTGGGCTGTTCTTCCCCTCAGGAGGCAGCTGTAATAGGTCTTCTTTGCCCGTGCAAGTCTTTAACTTGTGCAGAAGTTATTATTCAGCCTGTGTAGTTTTCATGCAATACTTCTTACTAGAGTCTCTGCTGATTTAAAAGACATGAATAATTAAAATAAGTTTAGATACTGAACAAAGCTGCTTGCTTGGCAGGTATCTGGTACTCAATCAGAATTCAGCCTGCATCCTAGCTGTAGGAAGGAAATAATTCTTGGGATATATCCAAGTGTATTTTAAAGCTTGTGATGAGTTTTACCCATAGTAGATGACACTTTCGCTTTAGACAATTTCATGTGATTGCTCTAACACAGCAATTAAGAATAATTTTTGAGAAACTGGTTTTGGACAGATTTTGGCCAGTGAGAACGTAATGAGGGTTTTCTAGCAAAATACCTGTTCTATGAAATACAAAGGTGAAGTTAATCTGGCCTACTGTTTTGTCCATCTTCATTCAGCATATTTTTAGCAGTTAAAAAGTGTTCTTAAAAACGGTTAAATAGCAAAGATGTGGGCTGGACGGTCCTTTTTTCTTCTTTCTCTGTCATTCACATGTTGGCTCAAAATGGACAAATTTCTGAAGTGAAAAGCCTTCCCTTGAAGTGTTTGGTGATATTATATAAGAATGCCACCATATAAAAATATAACATGTCGTACGTATCAGTGAACGGCCTGTCAGAAAAAACTGTTCTTAGTTATAGAGCGGAACAAGATATATAAAAATACTTCCGACACAATTTTTTCATCAAGTTTGCTGTAAAAAGAGAAATATTTTGTATTTTTATAAATTAAAATGGAGCCTGTAAATCTCTGTATTCAAATGTCCACAAAAAAGGCATTGGTAGTGACACAAATCCATCTCATAAGGTTCCCTATGCATCTGCTGTTTCTCAGTGCTTATACCAGCATCCATGGCATCATCTCCTCTGTGCAGGACAAGTCCTTTTTCTAGGACTTCACTTCTTCCCTCCCAAAATAAGCAAGCTAAGTGATGTTGTGAACTGCTACTCATGTCAAAGAGTTATCTATCTCATGTCAAAGAGTATCTACTCATACCAGAGAGATCTCTGATCTGTGTTGGTGGCCTCATGTCATGGTGTAACCTCATGATGTTTAGACCCACTCTGTACATAACATATGTAAAATCAGCCTGAATTTTGTATCTTGAATCTATCATATTTGTCTTCCATTAAAAGTGCACAATTAAATAACCAGCTATTTTCCAGTTAAGGACAGATGCGAAGAGAGGTAAAGATGGTTCGTTTGTTTTTCCATGTCATTCATAGACAGCAGATGAGTACATCTTCAATACAGAAGAATTACATTCTCTTTCCTGAGATCCTTTCCTTGTAAATTGTACTGACTGTGCAATGGGAGAGGCAGAGATCCTAGAGCAATATGGTTGGTGACTATGTAATTAAAAAACGTGTCATACTATGCAGACATAAAGGGGAGAAAGTATTGTTGCCAAAACAATTTTAGTTCTGGCATTCCTTGGCTTTTCCATGGCTGATTTTACCTGCCCCACCTCAATCCTTTTGAAGGTCTTATTTTCCCCATACTTTAAAGATTGAGTCTTCTAAGTCTGACTTTTCTGTGTTTATCTGTATTTATAATGGTGAATTATTGGGCAAATTGGCAATTCAGAATCTTTCTTGAATTGATGGAATGAAGCAGTCTCCCGAATTTAAAGTTAACACTTCCGAGTACTCTCATTATATCCCTGTAATTTCATTAAAACATTTTTAACATTTTTGTGTGTGTTTGTCATTCTCTTTTATTTAAAGATATGGGTATAAAATTCAGCAAGTCAGGATTTGTGTTAAAATAAACTTGATTTTTGAGTACAGAGACAGTTATGAAACATCAAAGTATATATCTCAGATTGAGTTTCAGTGATGTGCTGTATCCATGTGGGTATCATCATGGCAAATATGCTGGCATCTGCTTTTATAGAATTCTTTGCAATTTCGGAATAATCTTTAAAGACTTTTGGTTAAATCATTTCAGCATAAGTTTGTACCTCTGGGCATAATTGTTCTTTCTGCTCTAAGTGTGATACCAGCTATGTTCTTTTGAGATTAAGGAAATGATCATTGCAGACAACACAGAGAGATGACTTTATATTGTGTAGTATTTTCACTGTGCTACTTAAGTCTCGTCATAATCTGATGTCATAGTTCAACCATGTCTCTTTTGTTAACAAAAGAGGAACAACAATTCATCTTCAACCCTCACCATATGGCAGAGATATTGATATGCAACAAGACATTAGTCAAATTAGCATTTTCTGCAAACCGTGCTCATCTGTGTAACTGATTCAATAATTAGATGTGTTCGTTCTTGTCTACAATGAAACTTATCATCTTTGCTAATTGAAGATGCCCAGGCTCCTTTTGGCAAATCCATTAAGCGTGAGTAATCTAGTTTTGGGAAGAAGTTGCTGGGTTTCTCTTTGGGCTTTCTTTTCTGCTGAAGTTGCTCTTTGGAGAGAGGAGGGAGTCCAATATGTTACTATACAATAATCGAGAGCTTTTGAGTACTTTTGATGCAGTGAAAACTTTTTATTATTTTAATGCATTTGTTCAAGGCTGGGTCTGTTGTTGAAACCTAGGAATTTCTTCTTCTTTCAGGCTCAGTCTTAAAGTATTTTTACATTTTTATTCATGTAAAAGGGACTAAAACCACTTTACTTACATATGTCGTCCTTCTGGTTTTTTTAAACAGTAGCACCTTTTGAGAAGTCTGCCTTTTGATGTGTGTGCTAACATGATGTATGCATGGGTTTGACAGGGTTACCTTGCTGCTCTGCTCATTGAAAAGATTTTGTTACTTTCCATGGCAAATACTGCCGTTCTACTTCTTTTGAGAATTTCTGCTTTTGCTCCTGCAATCCCAAAGTCACCATCAGGAACATGGTCTGAAGCACACAGCCAGACACTGAGACCTCACTGAGATGGTTCTACTATTGTATGCTGGAAAGGTCTCAGCTCTTGTCGTCACTAATGAATCTTTTGGACTTCTGCTTTTAAAATAATTTAAATAATTTTAAAATAATTTTTTAAGTGAAGAAAGAAGAGGAGAAAGTGTCTGTCACCTTGGTGCCGAGCCTTTACATTTAGCAGTGCTCGGCATTCGTTCAAGGTAACCATCTGCAGAAACTAGTTCAGACCTGCAATGGGCCAGGTCCCACAGGGGTCCAGGCAGACACCAGTGTGTCAATGCTCAGGTGTCTGGTGATTCTCGGAGATATCATGTTCTCCCCAACCTATGGACTTGGGAGGATCCTCAGTTGATGCTGACATTTAGCTAGGATGAATCTAGGTCTAAGTTTATGTGGTTTTTAGTGCAGTAGATACATCATCTCTGTTAGTTTTCTGTCTTGTTATTTAAGATTCTGATTCCAACTCAAGGTACTTAAAAAGATCTAGATAATTTAGCATACGTCTTGTGTTTAAATTGCAATCTCAGGCATCGACTGAGGAAGGCAAGACTCATGGGCACCACCTGCAGAGAACCCATGGGTGGTGCTGTAAGTTAGAGAGACCTGGAGCCACGGTTCCCCTCCTGCTTCCCCTCTGCATTTGGAGTTGGTGGTTGGAGGCTCATGTAGCAGACTTCAAGGACTAATGCTGGCTTCTCCATGAGTGGTCCAAAGCAAGATGGAAACCTAGATTTCCAGACACACTGTCTTGCTCTAATCTCTTGTTCCTGAAATGAAGTGGGCACAAGCTGCTATGTGTCCAGGTAGTCAATGTATTTTGTTTTCTCTCCTGACTTAGCTGTGCGTTAGGAAACAGACAAACTGGAAGGTGAATAGATGAACTTATGAATTCATGAACTTACAATAGCACACAGTACATTTTGAAAAGAAATCTCTTTAAAAAGAAAATCTGCAATCCAAAGATTGGTGAGTTTCCCAGTCTTGTTTTGACATTTGAGGAATTTTAACTGCCTGCCTCTCCTTGCTTCCAAATGTCCATATTTTGCATTGTCCTGCAGTCTCCTGCTCAATAGTCTCAGGTGCGTAAAAACTCATTAAATGTAAATTTGAAGCTGAAGTCCATTTCACAAATATAGATTTTCTCCTCTGGTATTGCGGTGACTGTCTTTTTCATTTTGCAAATGCTTGATGTTTTGCAGCCTTTCTGTGGTTATCTGGAGTCTGTAGCTGGCTGAATGTGTAGGACTAAAGTCCGTTTATATATACCTTACTCCTCAGTAACAAATTCCCTGTTTTTCCTCTCATTTATATTTAGTCCTAACATCTCATAGTCCTTCCTTAAATAAATGGTCCCATTTAAAGGCAGAACACAACCTAAAATATAACAGTCCATTACGGCCTTACCTCTTTGCTACAGATTTATCTAAGCTGTTTAGTTCCCATTATAACTCCACTCAGGAGCTTCACATGCCCTGTTTCTCCTCCCTTATCTCACTTATCTTTCTGAGAACATAAGGTACAAAATGATAATTCACTCTCCTGCTGTCTACCTCCTTCCAGGCTGTTCTACTAACTGTACCCTCCACGGCTCAGAGCAATTCAGTAGTCAATTGCGTTTATTAATTTATACACAGCAATCACATTTCTTTCCTGCAAAACACTGGATATTGAATTCATTGCAGCAGTGGCACAAATGTGTGCACGGGGGAGGTTATGCATCAGGCTGTGCTTCTGTGTCTGCCCCACTTAGGGCCTGGGGCAGAGCAGAGCTGGGGGCAGTTTTGCAGAGTTGGCTGTTGGAAAACCTCCTAAGATGACCCATTATCTGCTGCTGATGATGATTTGGGGTGATGGGTTGCCCACCGCTTTCCTTCTCCTGTTCTCCCAACCACAGGGCGCTCTGCTCTCTCCCTGCTGTTTTGGGAAGGAGCATGGGAGACGGACTGTCCTCCCAGCACTGGCCTCCCCTCCTGTGCCTGGCTCCCTGCTGCTCCTCCTGCCTCCTGTCCCCAGAAGAAGGAGCTTTTTGTGTCTGCTTGGCAGCCTAATGCTGCCCCTTACGCGTCATCCTTTGTCAAAGAGGTCCACCGCCCATCTGCCCCCTGCGAAGAGCCTCCTCCATGTGAACCTGACTCTGGTGGCTTCACAGCCCTCTCCTGGGACACACAATTTTAGACCACAAGAGAGCAGCAGTGCACAGCCACCCGGTTTACCTTACTGGAGTTTACTTAAATTGTATGCCCTGATTTGATGTAACTGAAGGATCTGATTTTCAGGCAGTGCTGAGCAGTCAGAGCTCATGGGAGAGTCAACATGAACTCTGGCCTTAAGCCTCAGGAAAATCAGATCCGTAACGATGCAGGGCAATCTGTAATTCTCAGGCTGGAGGTAGTTTTTATGAGCTGCAGGTAAACTGTTGCATACAATCAGAGCTGAAGACATATTTATCTTAATGGAAAATGAAAAATATACCCTTCCTTCCATTGATTAAATCTGTTCTTGTGTGTTGCAAAGCTTTCCATGGCAGCTATCCACTATTATTTTCATTACAGTTCAGGCGCTGCAGGAGAACTAAAGTAAAATCAGGAGGTGGCTGCAAATTAAGCTGTTACATAAACAGCTGCTGCTGACACTCGGCCAAAGAACTGACTGCTGCATTATGAAGCAAGACTTGGTCCCCGTTTCAAATAAAAGAAGCTTCTGGCATGAATGGCAGTAGCCCAGGGCTTTGAGGTTGGGATGGCAGTACTTTCAGCTCCAGTTGCAGACGACAGGAAGCTTAACTGACATAGCCATAAATTGGCAAAAAATTAATAATCTGTATACTTTGGGGCAAGAAAATCCTCTCCATCCTTCTTGGTTATGTATACGTAGGCCAACTCATGCACAGAATTTTCTTCTCCATCAAGAACTGTGGTAGGAATTTTAGTGGGGCTGAGAAGGTGGCTGCTTGGCGTTCATGCATCAAACGGAAAAAGAGAGGAATGTTTTGGGACCTACCAATTTTCAGGAAGCCCTGAGGGCTGTGGGGCCATGGCAGGCTGAGGACGCTGAGGGTGTGTGACACCAGGGGACATTTGTCCTGCACATCTACAATAGCAGCAGCCCAGGGAACAGTAGTCTGGTGCAAAATACCTGTGGTGTGAGCTTCTGCATGTGTGTCCTAGATAGGCAGGCTGCTGCTGCTGCGGCTTGAGATGGAGCCTGGGATTTATTTCTCTGCCTCAAACATGCAACCAATTTTCAGCCTGACTGTAGTCGAGCATTGCAGCCTTGGGTCTGGAGATTATACTTCTGGCTGGAGAGGTGCAGGCTTGGCTGTGGACAACTGTGGGGGAATAACTGCGAAGAAGTCAGTGGTAGCACAGTCACTCTCCAGGAGCCCAGGAGACTCCTCTATGCCATAGATAAATCACCTCTCAACTCACCACAGATTAATGGATCCCCAGACTGAGAGATCTATGGCCATATGCTCTGGCCTATCCATAATGAATGAAAGGTGTAGATTAAAGCAGTGACCGGCGGTGTTATTTGTAAATAAGAAACATTGTCCTGTTCGGAGAATAGCTTAAAAAAAAGTGTTATTCACCCAACACTGCATTAAAGATTGCCTCTTGTAGAAAAATTGCCTGTGCTGATCTCACTCATACCGCACTTGCTGAGCTGATGATGGACAATATTGTCGGTGCTAAATTTAGGGGATATGGATGCTACACGAGAAGCTGTGCTCTAAAATATGACAGCACCTCCATACTCAGCAAATCTGTTCCCCCTCTGCGTTCATAAACATGCCTGCTAGTGTTACAAATAATTTTTACTAGTTTTTTAGTCTTGCTAGCACTTCAGAAACAATATAACTAAGTGGTGTCAGCTGGATTTTATTCACCTGAGTGCACTGTTGTTAGAATTATGCACTGCTTTCCATTACAGGGACAAACAGGACAGGATTGCTCTAGAGCTGCAACGGGTCACAAGGGACAGGGCAAATCCTGTCCCCTCCAGCTAAACCTGTATGTGGCAGCTATGGGGCTCAAGAACACGTGCTTGGTCACCTGTGAACCTGACTGTTGACACTCATTATAATGTGGCAATCATTAACCAAACAGCTTCATGCTTCATCCAAACCCATTATTAGAAAAACACATGCAGCTTAGCAGGGCCTCCATAGATTTCCTTAAATGAACTTCTCCCAAAGCCAGTTTGACTCCCTGCTGGAGTTCCTACCTGTCAGGCAACACCTTTCAAAACGTCACGAACCTCTATCCCACAGAAACAGGCTCCCCTCTTATCAAAATGAGGCAAAGGATGAAGAGAGCTTGGGAGGCTGAAGGGCTGCTAACCTAATATCCTGTGATAGGGGAAAACACAGGTTCAGTGCAGCTGCGAATGAGGTGGGGGATCTCTGCCCTTCTGCGCTCAGCTTTAAACATCTTCATTTTCCTGTTGGAAAAAACCATAGGATCATAGGGTAATCAGGCCTGCACATGACAAGAAATCTAGTTTTCTGTGCAAACATATTCCTGGCCAATTTACAGACAGTTGATTTTGTGCCCGTACTATTTATTTTCCTTTAATTCAGACAATTCTCTTCCTTGTCAAATACCTCTCTTAATGTATTTATAAAGGCTTATCATATCCCTTTTCAATAGTTGCTTTGCTAGGCTAAGCAGGTGAAAGTAATTTAAGCTGTTTTATAACATATATTAAGTGTTCTCAAAAATTCCCCATTCTCATAATCATAGAATCATAGAATGGTTTGGGTTGGAAGGGACCTTAAAGATCATCTAGTTCCAACCTCCCTGCCATGGGCAGGGACACCTCCCACTAGACCAGGCTGCTCAAAGCCCCATCATTGTGATGGTGCTTCTTTGAGCCTGTTCCCATTTGAATTCGTCTTTCATAAACGTAAGTCAAAGGATACCTTGCCTTTATAGAGGATTTTCTATTTTCCTTACGTCACTGTGAAATAAAATACTTCTTTTCTCTCATACTGCTGTGCTCTTTTTTCTTCTTCCCTCTTTTTAATGCTATTTTGACTTCTGCTTCTGTGTCCCTAATGATATATCATTGTCCCCCTCCATCTCTTTTTAATGTGAGGCACAAACAAAGCACCTTATTTTGGGAAAATGCTGCTGTAAAAAGTTGATTGTAAAAAAAAAATCAAAGCTCTGCCTATTTTGTGTCATACTTGCTGTGACAGAATTAGGACAAAACTGAACAATTTCAAGCTTTTTTCACATTTTCAAAGTAACTTGAAGCATTTTGTTTTGGCATAGAACATCTAATGAGTATTGCCATGGTAACTACTTGAAGACACTACGCTGAATGTTGTGTGGTTTTATTGGTATCACTTTAATACAGTACTATTAAAAATAGCGGAAAGACTACCCTCATTGCAAAACGTGTATCAGTTTGAACGATTAATGATGGAATTGTGAAATAGATTCTTTGCTTGCAGATCTGCGAATACTTCAGTGGAGAGGAGCAATGAGCTAGACATGAGTGCTGTCCTCAGCTGCCTGGGGATCTGGCTGGTCTCCTATTTTTGACTCTCTGTGTGCTTATTAATGAACGATCACTTAATTCTGAAGAAGGTCTGGTGTTACACCATGATTAAGATCTTACATTATACCACAGAAGAAAGTATGCTGATGACAACGTACTTCTCATCTAATAGAAGAAAAGTAGGCAGAGGTAGGACAGGATAACAGGCAGGAATCACTCCTAATTTCTGAGGTGTGCCCAGTTATAAACATTTTCCAGTTTACAGGCCCAGGTGGGAGGTGGCATGGCAGGAAATGTGGTCAGAAATAACAAATGCAGCAGATGGAGTGTGAAAAGAGGCAGCAGTGTGACTCCATGTGTTTTGGCAGGTATGAATGTATATGTTTTGGAAGGTATCAGCCTATTAACTCTGAGAAAAGCCTGGGGAGATGGAGTACAAAGTGGGAAGGTATAAAGGTAGATTGACTTGCATCTGACAAGAGCTATCCTTAAATGTCATCCCTGACTTTTTGCAAAATGAAAAGATGAATTTAAAGCCCCATTGATTTTTCGGATATGGGATTTTGTATGACTGGCTATTATGAGATGGTCTGAAAGACACTGAGTGCTTCCTTCAAAATTCATGTGCCCCCCATCCTCATATACTCCCAGAAATTTAATAGAAATTTCTTACTTACACAGATTTGCAGCGTCACGCCTTTATACAAATTAATGTTTTGTATCAGACTTGCGCAAATATGGAGAATGTTGTAATCAAATATTGTATCTTCATCACAGAAGTCTTTTTCAGGGATATTGCGTGTTTCATGATGTCACGGATTTCTTTGATAGCTCAAGAGGTAACTCTAAGGCAGCGTTCATTTGCTTTCCTTTTCTTACTTTCTTTATACTTGCTATATTCTAAGGAGACTTAAAATGTTTCAAAACCAAAATCATTGGTGTAACTGTCTTGTTTTATCCCCAGCAGTTATAAGCGTCTTTATTTATTATCTACTCCAGGCTCAGGTGATGTCAGCTGAGGATCATTGTACATATGAATGACAATAACAGATTGGGTTTTATGGGTATGTTTGTCTGACAGGCTATGTAAAATTAAAAGAAAAAAATGGGGCTTGGGTAATTGTTGGTAATAAAGAAGAGTTAGGGTCTAGTTCAGCATGATACTGAAGTAGATGCTTAATTTCAAGCACGTGAGCAACTCCATTAAACTTGATTACACAATTAAGTGTTTGAAAGATCAGTCCCTGAAAGGCTTTTAAAGTTTAGGGCATAATGTAGAAATGCACAAGCTTCTGATAACCTGTCCTATTTGGACTGAAAATTGATCAATGAGTATTTCACATTTGTGCCCACAGGTTGTGAAAAGGCTTTAGAAAGTAAAAATAGTGTCTGAAATGAAGTGGAGAAGGGAATGTCAGTCTGGGCCACAAGTGCTTAATTTTAACCTAATACCTCACTGAAAGAAGGGGAAAGAACTAAGAAGTCTCTGTTTTCACAAAGAATTTGATTGTCTCCTTGTGGAATTTAAATGCCTTCTTGATAGGAACACAATGAAACAGGTCTTCAAAACTTAACTGCGTGCAGATCCTATGAAGTGAAGAACTGGGACATTGAATTTTAGCTCATTCGGTGATTCTTTATAACCTTATGACATAGACTTAGCTGGAGACCTAAAATAAGAACATACTGCAATTTAGATAGTCTTAACAACTAGTCAAGGGACAAACGGTCTGAGAACCTGTCTGTAGATCTCTGAGGGAGCAATTGTAAATATTCCAGATGTATAAATGGAGCAGAAAGACATTCAGATACCAGAACTGGGTAAAATGTAACCTCTGCAAAAGTTAACTTGGAAAGTCGAGAATAGATAAGAAAATGGAAACTGAGGTGGGGAAAAGAACTACATACCTGAAGAATTCTTCCATGAAAACTGCCTGAAAAAATGTTTAGGACAAGTCACAGTATGTCAGGGATTTCTTGGTAATATGTCTTCTAACAAAGAGGAGGTGTTCAAGCATGACACCCCTAAGACATCTTCCATGTAAATTACAGTACTGATTTAATTGATATCTTTGTACAAAACTCTACTTTCCCTTTCAGAGGATGAGTTATAATTCAATTAATTTTATCCACCAATGTACAGAACTTATGGGAAAGTCTATGCTTCCCATGTAACATTAAGGCTAGGCAGTGCTCTGTATGTGACGTGAAATTAAGTAACTAATGGGAGAATGACTAAAAGAAAACACCACAAAGACTTTTTGTATGGTCACATTATATAGTGCAGACAAGCTAATGCTTACTCTAATCTCTTACATGTCATATGTGTTACTTAAAAGCATCTTAAGTGGTATTCCTGCTACTTGTTAACTAAATAGTCAGACCCTGTTGCTTCTAATGGAATTCCTTAACCTTGTTAATAGCTGACTTCTTTCTTCCCCGTCTCAAATACCAATTTTCCCAAAAAACTAGAGCAGGTAACTCTCAGCAACTAGAATGTTTTGATTTCCATTTTATCTTCAGCTTTCACTTAGGAAATTACAAATGAGTAACCGAGACATCTCAATTCTGTATCTTATCTGAATCAAAATATGTTTTTATATGAATGGATGGTTTGTATGAAATAGAAACTGGAACACCAGAAGCAATTACAATCTTTGTTTCTTTCATTTATCTATTGTGGGTGTGAATCTGTTGGAAAAATTACAATTTTTTTCTGTTAATGGGCAAAAAGCCATCTCATCTAGGTAGTGATCAAATCCCATTATGACAATTGGGAAAGCTCTTGCTGACCACTGAAAGCCAAAATTTTCCCTCCTGTTTTGAACAGAGAATGATGCCTTTGAAAATAGCAAGTTGAAGTGCAAATGGCAAGTGTCTTGTTAAAATATCAATTGTCAATGGCTATAGGATAAATAACTGTGAAATATAAGTAGACTTGGTATTTCAAATGAGAAACACAGAATTTCAATCAGACACTGATTATACTGCATACACCTGGAAGGTGGCATAATTAAGTTATCTGCACAGAATATTTGTATGTGGTTATTTAATCTAGGCTTGAACCCTGCGTTTGGCCTGGCGAGCATGAGCACACTTTCTTTTGCCTCTGTGGTGGGGCACGGGTCTTACCATCCCTCTAATATGTATTCCTGACTGTGAAGTCCTCCTCCATTAGCCCCATTTTCAAGCTCAGGTATCGTCCAGACACTGACCTTCAGCATTTTCAGGAACCCTGTCTAGGGATCCTGTAGCTGAGCCTTAGGGGTTCACAATAAAATGCGGGAAGACCTAAGGGTTAAACAATATAAATGGAATATAAATATCACCACAGTGAATAACAGTGGCTAGCCATATGTAGGTTGGAGAGAAATAAAGCCTATAACGTGTACTGTATAGCTAATTAGTATTCCAGACGGAGTCGGCAAACAGATTTTGTAAAATGGGAGCACTACATAATTAATAGGTACCCATATCACACTGAAGAGCTGATTCATTGCTTGAAATAGGGGCATTACATCAATCTCTTGTACACCCTAGGATGTGCTAATCAGAATATTCCAAGTTTAAATAGGGAAAGAAAGATACTACAGTCTGCACAAGTATATTCCTGTGTTACTACCTGTAGGAATGAAGGAGGAGCCAGGGCAAGCTCTTATGTTTTTTCATACAAAGTATGCATGCAATGTAGGATCTCTGATTTGGTGGGAGTGCTTATGCGCATATGTGCCTTTGTGGCCAAGAAAGCCAATGGTCTCCTGGGGTGCATTAAAAAGAGTGTGGCCAGCAGGTCAAGGGAGGTCATCCTCCCCCTCTACTCTGCCCTGGTGAGGCCACATCTGGAGTACTGTGTCCAGGTCTTGCCTTCCCAGTTCAAGAAAGACAGGGAACTACTGGAGAGAGTCCAGCAGAGGGCTACAAAATGATCACAGGAATGGAGAATCTCTCTTTTGAGGAAAGGCTGAGAGACTTGGTTTGTTTAGCCTGGAGAAGAGAAGACTGAGAGGGGACCTGATCAATGCTTATAGATATCTAAGGGGTGGGTGTCAGGAGGATGGGGCCAGACTCTTCTCAGTGGTGCCCAGCGACAGGACAAGGGGCAATGGGCACAAGCTGGAACACAGAAAATTCCATCTCAACGTGGGGAAAAACTTTTCTTTGAGGGTGACAGAGCACTGGAACAGGCTGCCCAGAGAGGTTGTGGAGTCCCCTTCTCTGGAGATACTCAAAAGCCACCTGGATGCATTCCTGTCCGGCCTGCTCTAGGTGAACCTGCTTTGGCAGGGGTGTTGGACTAGATGATCTCCAAAGGTCCCTTCCAACCCCTATCATTCCATGATTCTGTGATTCTATGATATGCACACACAAAAATACATATGCAGGGTTTCTGAGCAAAGCACAAAGCTGTTGGCTTCCCTATCAGGACCCGCTGGTTCCGTGGCATAGCTGCAGTGTGACGCTGTTGCATGATGCATAGTCACTGTCCCATTTAGAATGGGGCTATTTTAATGCCTATGTCTATGCACACAAGCATGCAAAGTAATACTCTTTTTCAACGGGTTATTTTAATTTATAGACAGGGTTTGACTAACCTACTGTTCAGCTCCTTATACATATATTGGAGGATGAAAACAACTATTGATTAATGGGTGACCTACAGCAGTACAAATAACAGATTATCATTTATCCTTTCATGATAATATACTTGCTAGAATATTAAAAAGTAGCAAGATACTTATACTAAGAAAAAAACCCCCAAATACTCAGTTTTGACCTCACTTTCATAATGGTCCTAATAATCAAAATTATGAATGCATTTATTAATTGATTTTATGTTAGCACCTAAAAGACCCAGAAAAATCTGCCCCTGCCATAATTAGGTTATAAACTAAGTTGAAGAGAAAGCACTGCCTGATTTTTGGTTTAAACTATTGAAGAGCATTTGGAGTACATGATGCACATCATCTAGCACAATATATATCAGGATTAAGCCACAGCATTCTCCTGGAAGTAGCTATAAGAAGAATAAAAAACATAATAAGGTCAATTTTCTTAGGGGTGAGGATATAAACTTTTACTGCTAAGTTCATCTTCATTCATAACTTCTGCACTTGACTATTAATATCTATCTTGTTGGAACATGATTTTGCTGTCCTTGAACTCAGTGTCAAAACTCCCGTCCACTTTACTGGGGCAAAATCAGGTTCTGAGCACTGCTCAAAGAGCACAGTCAAAGCTGTAAAAAGCGTTTCTTCAACCTTATTCAACCACAATAATAACCCTTTTCGGTTTTAACATGTGTGCAAATTGTGCTAATTAACTTACTGATTTTAAATTGTGATTGCTGAGCATTGGATAAGTATTAATGAACTAACCATAAGAAATCTTTACAGTTAAAAACAAGTCACAAATAATTCCTTGAGCAATTTTGAATAATGACTGAGAGTGATTCTTCCATGAACATCCCCCTACTCAGCCATATTACTGGCTGAATGATTTGTTATATTCTGCTGTTAATGTGTGGGATCAAGTCAAGTGGTATGACAGGTAAAATAAGATCTTAGTTAAAATAGTATTACTTAGATATTTTTCTTAATTAATATATATTATATATAAAATATATAAAATATTTTATTTAATCAGAGACTGCTTTTAATTTCATTGTTTTCCCTCAATTCTCTCATCCTGAAGAGAACGAGCGACTAGTGGCAGTTTTGTAGAATGGCCATGTAGGTCATATAAAGTAAGAAGAGACTAATTTTGGGGGTAGTTGTTGTTGGAATGCTCTTTTCTTCTTCTTTTTTAAAGGAACCTAAAAAGTGACCATAAATTCCTAGGGGAAGACAGCTTGCAGAACAGAGATAGTGGTGTATTTAAAGGTAAGAGCAGATTTAGAGAAGTATTAAAGCAAACATCACAGATTAAACTCATGAAATCATGGAATTAATGACCAGTCACAGGTTTAACACAGAAACAAAGAAGACCACAGCAGAGAACTGTAGAAGTTAGAGATGAAATGGTAAATTAGACTTTCTAAAGTCAGTTTTTCTACCAATTCAGGATTGATTCCTGCAGTGCACTTTGTAGTGTTTTATGCAGTCTGGTTTTAAAGGTTTCTAGCAATAGGAATTATGTAATTTCCTAGTAGCAAACAATGGCTAACAAGCAACTGAAAGTCATTAAAGCCTCAGTCAGTCAGTCAATTGTTAGCCTTGGAACAGAATCTTTGATTGCATTTGTGATCAGCAGCTAGGTTTATATTCTGCTTTACCTGGAGCAAGTGTATAACATCTATCTTGGAACAGATTCTGGTATTTGGACTGAGGTTCGTGAAAGAGCTATTTACTTAGATGCCACTTGCAGCCACCACAGTGCAAGGAGTGACTAATGTCATCAAGATAAATACCAGATGTTACAAGCTTTCCCAGGCTCCTTTTGCTCGCTTCTTTATAATCTGTCGTAATCTGTCATGGTTTTGGTCAAATAGGCCAATGGCCAGCGACAGATGCTCCCCTCCAGCCTCTCGTGCGTGGAGAGGAGGAGGAGAGATAAAGAGAGATTTACGAGTTTAGAAGAAACTAAACTACTTTAACGAAATATTAGTAATAAGATAAAAAGGAAAATAATGAAATAGATACAGTATATACAAAACCATATTAAGCTCCCAGGATGATGTCACCGGCAGGCACTGGGGAAGTCCCAGACTGGACACAGTGACGGGTGGGAACTGGGTTCCAGAGTTGGAGTCAGGAACTCACCGATCGGGATCAAAGGCAGATAACAGACAGGGTCCTCCTCGGACATCAGCCATTGAAGGAAGAGAGCTGACCCTTCAATCCCTCAGCTTTTATACTGAGCATGGGGCAGATGGTATGGAATACCCCTGTTGGTCAATTTTTGGTCACCTGTCCTGTCCATTCCTCCCCACAGGTGGGACCCCTCTGCGCTTTTCCGCTTCTGACCCTCTAATGGGGCAAATAACGAAATTAGCTGACCTTGGTTGTTACAGCAGTAAGTATAATCAAAAGCCTCGCTGCATACCATTCCTTGGCACAAACTGCCTTATCACTCTGAATGAACCACTTTATACACAACACGCTGTTAATTTCAGAGAGTTAGAAGAGGCCTAGCTAAGAAACAAAATTGCTGAACAGAAAGTTGGTTCTGTTTTACCTCAAACCAGGACATAATCACAGAGAAAAGACATTGTTATGGATTAATAGCATCCCACTAAAAACTTCTTTTCTTGTTGAAGGCATCTATTCTCCTGCTCAGAATGGTTGATGGCAGATGTCTTTCTCCCTTTGTCTTCCTCACACATTACTGTTGCCCATGCCAAAACTATAACTTTAGAAATGTGGGGTTCAGTGAACATCTGAAAGAGTGCTCTGCAGCAGATAACTCTGGTGACATGGGGAGCCATGAGTCCATTTCTCTCATGCACGAGTACAGCTAGATGACGTTCACTGAAAAGCAGGTGCTTCACTCTTGCTGCACTTCTGGATAGATCAAAATAAGGGCAAACACTTCCCAAATGAGGTGAAATAGTTCAACAGAGAAAAATGGCTGCGAACGGTAAAATGCTGTACAGTTTCTGTTCAGCATTGACTAAACTGAATGTTTTGACTTTTCATTTGACATATGTTAAGATGAAATGCAGCTAAACTTAATTTCAAAGCATAAACACGCTTGTGTGTTTTAGGAATTAATAAAAGAAACAATTGATCTCCATACACTTTATGAATTATTTCTTAGTTGTGTATCTCATAAATTGAATAAAACACAGTGAATTTTAATAAAATTTGAAACATTTCAAATATTTGCAAGTGCAGGGACTTACCTTCCTTGTCGGTTCTGATTGTAATTAAAAGAATAATTCAGAGATCTTTTGCAGCTGATGAAACATCTGCTAAAACAAAAGTCACAGTGTTCTGTAGGAGGCTCAAAACAAATCTATCTGTAAACAGTGAGACAGAAAAGATAAAATATAGTTTCCTGCTCTTCAAAGAACTTAATGAGTGATAACGAGTTGTCTTCAACAGTATTAACCTGTTCAATTACAAATCACTGTTTTGAGGCATCTGGTTTTGCTCCACTGAGATTAATTTTGTCTCTGACTTGAATAGGCCAATAATTTACAGCAAATTTTGTGGTCAAGAGCAAATTATTTTCAGTTTTCTCTATCCTCCTGCTTTCTTACTTCAATAATTTAGATCTTAGTGATCTTACCCATGGGATATGGTAACCTGAAATACAATCTTGTAAAGTTATTTGTTGCTCTTCTCCTGGAGGGAACATGGTTGTAAGAAGGCCTTCAGGTGTAGCTGAAGCAGGCAAGGAGACAAGGGAAACATCTTATGTTTTATTTCTGATGAAAAAACCCTCAAAGCTACAGTTTTCAAACACTTGCCAATAGGGCTTGAAGGCACTTATTCCATCAAAGCCAAATCTGCAATTCAGATGCATAAATAAAGATGTAGGTTCATCTCTGATAAGGGATTTAAAATCCTTAGAACTTGGTGCTGTCTTATTTCTATTAGATATTTATTAGTATCATGTAAAAGGTGATAATTAAAATGAAGAACTCTGACATTTCTATTGGAGGCCAATAACTAGTGGTGTATCCCAGGGATCAATATTGGGTCCAGTCCTGTTCACCACCTTCATTGATGATCTGGATGGTGGGGCAGAGTGTACCCTCACCATGTATACTTATGACACAAAACTGGGAGGAGTGCCTGACATGCCAGAGGGTTGTACTGCCGTCCAGAGGGACCTCAATAGACTGGAGAAATCGGCTGACTGGAACCTCATGAAGTTCATCAAGGGGAAGTGCAGCAACCTCCACCTGGGGAAAACCAGCCTCAGGCACTAGTACGTGCTGTGAGCTGACCGGCTGGCAAGCAGCTTTACAGAAAAGGACCTGGGAGTCCTGGTGGACACTGAGGGGACCACAAGCCAGCAATGTGCTCTTTCAGCAAAGAAGGAATATGGTATCCTGGGCTGCCTTAGATGAAGTATTGCCAGCAAGTCAAGGGAGGTGATACTTCCACTCTACTCAGTACTGGTGAAGCCACACCTGGAGTGCTGTGTCCAGTTCTGGGCTCCTCAGTACAAGAGAGATATGGAACTGCTGGAGACAGTCCAACAAAGGGCCATTAAGATGATTAAGGGACTAGAGCGTCTCAGCTCTGAGGAAAGGCTGAGAGAGCTGGGACTGTTTAATCTGGAGAAGAGAAGTCTTGGGGGAATCTCATCAGTATGTACAAATATCTGAAAGGAGGGTGAAAAGAGGTCAGGCTCAGGCGCTTTTCAGTGGTGTGCAGTGGCAGGATAAGTGGCAGAGGGCACAAACTGAAACATGGGAGGTTCCCTCTGAACATTAGGAATAATTTTTTTTACCGTGAGGGTGACAGAGCACTGGCACATGTTGCCCAGGGAAGTTGTGGAGTTTCCGTGATCCTGTTTGAGCAGGAAGGTTGAACCAGATGACCTCCAGAGGTGCCTTCCAACCTCAGTCATTCAGTGGTTATGTGTTTCTGTAATGATATTTCTTGTAACTCATGCATAGGAAAAAAAAAAGATCATCCTGAAAAAACTCATTATGTGTCTTTTTTTCTTCCTTTTAAAAGAAGTGAATTCTTGCCTACTTTTGTGAATTTGGCTTAAACATTTATAAAGTCCTGATTCACAAAGTAAAATAAAAGACAATAACATTGTTCATTCCTTCTTGAATTATTTATTTGTGGGAATAAAAATTGTCTTTTTCTGGTTACTTGTCTACATGTTCCTTACCCTCAATAAATACAGACCTCAAACTATTTCCAAAGGGAGCAACACTCTATAATTGTTGCATTCTTCTAGTGTAACAAGCTGTGAGAGCAACTCACGTATGCACAATTGAAGAATTAGGTAGAAAAATGTTATGTCAGACTCATTTATACTTATTGCTAGTTTTGGTCCTGACTGCATGTGGAATATTGGTTCCTAATACCTTGCTGCTACAAGCAGGGGAAAACAGCTACATATCTAAGGGCAAATATGGGTAAACAGACAAATGCAATTAAGACAATACAGAGGTTACTACTTTTCACTGCTTGGCCTGAAAACCGAAACATGAATTTATACAGAGATGGGAGGCAAAAGAAGGCACATAAAGAGAAATGAACAGAAAAGTGTATGGTGGCTACAGACAAGCTCCAATGCAACGGAGCCATTGTGTTTCCTATTTGACATAGGCAGAGAAGTGAGCACAACAGTCATGGCAGCAGAATGAGGCTTCAGGGTGTTTTCAAGGTATTCTGGGCAATAAGAGATATTGTAAGTGAAGGTTCCAAGGTTTTGAGTCATTGAACATAAGTGCCCAGTGTATTTAGTTGCTCTCTGAAATCAAGGAGATGGTGTGCAGACCTCAGAACAGATGACATATACCTGTAGGAATTTGTATTAGTCAGAATTTGGAGAACTGCACACTACAGGAGCTGCAACTTTAAAGTGGCCTTTGGTTGAAGTCTTCCACGGTTTAGTCAGGAGCTAATGTAAAAGAACAGGTGAGTCTTGAAAACCTTACACTGGAGAAAATAATGAAGCTTTCTGAGAACTCGGAGGTTATGAAAATCAACGTTGGTCACCACTGCTGTTTGTGAATCGACTTTAGCTGTGGATTTGACTGAAACCTGAGACAACAAATTATTTTACTTGCACAAGAGTTGCAAGAATTCCAGTTGAACTCGCTAGAGTTATATCGACTTTTGTCCAACTAGGCTTTTGGATGAAAAATTAAACCGAAAAATCTGACTTGAAGAAAGGTACGTGGAGCTACGTATTCTTGAATTTGGGTAACTGTATGGCCGTGAACCTCCCAGTTTCTTCCTTGCACCTTTTCTTTGACGCTGAAGTGGGGAGATGATGAAATGAAACCTGTGAAATCTTTCTCTACAGAGGTTTTTGGACAAATTAACTATGCAAAGTCCTGATATTTGTATTGCCAGTGAGCACATCTACTCCTTACCCGCACATCTACAATAAACATACAAGATTAATGTAAATGCATTTTTGGAAAAGATCCTACAGGAACAGATTCCTTTTAAGACTGCAGTAACTTGTTCTCTTCTCTGGACTATGCAGCCTATATACTGTTAAACTGCAGTCTTTGCTTTGATTCACTGTGTCAAACCCAAGTTATAAGAGGGAAAAGATATCCCCTTCCTTTCTTTGTTTCCCCCACACCAAATAAAAGCATATTTTCTTGTCTGATAAGATTTAATTATTAGAATCCAAAAATTAATATAATTTAAAACCAAAGGAATACTAAAAAAGAAGAAAAACATAGTTAAGAAAAAGGAAATCCTCCATAAATACAATCTTCATTTCTTGATGACATTTGTAGGTCTGCTCTTCAGAAGACATAGAATATTCCCTGAAAATTTACTGCGTAATGATTACAGTGACATTTTCTGCATATTTGGATTAAATGATATAGGAAATTATGATGTAGTCCGCACTTTGAGACTGTATTATTCAGTGTGTCAGTCATGCTCTTTATTAGTTGGTCATGTGTTCCATACTGTGCATGGAAGAGAACCTGTTTTGTTTTGGGTTTGTTTGGTTTTTTTTTTTTTTATTTTATTAGCTCATGTATACTGGTGACATCAAGAAATAAGCCTTGGATCGGATTCTAACTCTGCCTTATATGATTTTTTTCATTTCAGTTGAAGTTGACATGGTATCTGTCTTTAAATGCACCTTCACCTTTCTATCCTTTCTTTTTGAACTTCTTGCTGCAGACTGTTACCTTGTCAGTGGGGTTAATTACCTCTTGCCCTGGTTAAGATGCTTCCATTTTGTTACAGTTGTCTTTCCCTGTTCTGTTTTATGGCTCTCCTGATATTACATTCCTTAGCCTGAACATGTATTAGAGTGCCTGTGTTTCAACATTTAGCCTCCCTCTCCTTTTTCTCAGTTATTTGTTTTAATTTAACAAGGTTTATATTTTACACATGAGCAATTAAGCATGTAAAACAATTAAATTGTTGACTCTAATAGATTTTTATATTAATTCACGGTTTCTACTTGGTCTGGTTAGCTAGGTATCTTCATGAATTTGGAAAGCTTACTGTTTTGAGGAAGATTTTGCTTCATGGGTTGTCATCTCTCTCCCTGGTTTAGAATATATTGTACTGTATAATTTCTACCGTTTTACTCATTATTTTGCTAAAGCTGCTCTGAAAGTGAAATGATTCTGTTGCCAATACTTTTCCCTTGTGTGTGATACGTCTGGGTGCATGGCAAAGATAAGGAGAATACAACTGTTCTGTGTCAGGGTGATTTAATGATGGATATCAAGAAGATGTTGCACAAAATGGCAGAACAAGGACTCATTGCTAAGAATTAGTATAAAGCAAAGTACTACAGTTAACATGGAAAAGAAGGATTTGAGTGAGTACAAACTGTTTTTGACTAAACAGCACAATGCTAAATCATTAACCGGCAGTGTCATTCTGGGATATGCTAATGCAAGTTTTGTATTGAGGGCATGGCAACTAATCATTCTGCTAAGCTGGCAGTACTAAGTTATTGGCTGGAGTTTGGTGGCCAATACGGGGTATTTCACGCTAAGGCAGATGCTGATAAATTGGAGAGAACATCTAAGATAGTAATAAAAATAACCAGAAATGTAGAAAACATCATTTTGGATGAAAGGCTGAACGTTTGAATTGTGTTATTTTAGAAGACAAATAGTGAAGGTAAAAAGCTATTGAAAAAAGGAACCAGAGTGTAGTCTGTTACTCTGCATGGCCATTGCGTATAACAATTTAATTGCCTTTCTTTAAAAGAGGTTTGAGATCAGGGGACAGTTTCTAGTTATGAGGATTCCTCAGGAACAAACTACCAAGATATGGGATGGGATTCCCACTAAGGGGAATTTCTGATAACAGATTAGACCAGTATCTGTCTCTTATGAATGGTATAGATACGTTTCCTCTTAAATTGGTGTGAAGGTTTAGACCTGATGACGTAAGATCTTATGCCTAAGGAATTGTAGCTGCTATTGATAATGTTTTACCTCTACATTTCTATAACTAACTAAAAATTCAAGAAGACAAAGTTATTGGGTGGATCATATTACTTTACTTTGGGGTATACAGGTTAGGTGTTGAAGACTAAATTAGTTATCTTTGGCCTCTAGACATTATGGAGAAAGAAACAGCTGCACAATGAGATTCATTTGATCTACCCTAGACCTTTTACAATGGGGTGAACTGTTTTCTGTTCTGCCTCTTTCCTCTGGTTCTGAAGAGCCCCCTAGGTGACTTGATTATATTTAGGTGTTTAACTTCTTTATGCCCAAATATGGTGAGAGCACTTTCAGCCCAGAACTTCAGATTCTGGCGTTCTTCGTGTGCAGCTTCCTTTCTTGCAGCAGTATCTTCACAGGTGGATACAGATAGTTTTCCAGATGGTTTCAGCCCTGCTAGGCATGAGCAAGAACCTCTCTGGATGGCTGGTAATTATGTGCTCATGCATGGCTGTGCTGGCATTGCTCTCTCCCACCCCTCAGCAGGGCATGGTGAGTTGGATTCAGTCCACACAAATGTACTTACATGGTGCCCTGGGCACAGGTGGCTCCGAGCTGGAACGCAGCTATCAAGAAGGGTAAGAAGGAGAATCTGGGGAACTACAGGCTGGTCAGCTTCACCTCACTCCCTGGGACAGTGATGGAGTACATCCTTCTGGAAACAATTTCCAAACATGAGGGACAAGAAGGTGATTGAGAGAAGTCCATGCGGATTTATGTAGATAAAGTCATGCTTAACCAACATGACAGGTTTCTATGATAGGAAGAATTGCTTGGTGGATGAGGGGAGAGCAGTGGATGTTTTTAATCTTGACTTTAGAAAGGTTTTCAGCACTTGCTCCCATAACTGATGGTTAGGCTAGATAACTATATGGTGATGCGACTCGAAAATGGCCTGAACTGCTGTGCTCATAGTGTTGTTATCAGTGGCCTGAAGTCCGGGTGGAGGCCAGTCACTAGTGGTATGCTCCAGAGGTTGATACTGGGGCCAATAGAGTAACACCTTCATTAATGGCCTGGATGATGGGACAGAGTGCACCTTTGGCAAGTTTGCAGAGGGACTGATTGATACCCTAGATGACTTTGCTGCCATTCAGAAAAACCTTGACAGCCTGGAGAAAAGGACAAACAAGAACTTAATGAAGTACAAAAAATGGATGCGACAACTCCTGCAGCTGGGGACCCCGTGCACTGGTATGGCCTGCAGGTTGATCAGCTGGAAAGCAGCTTTGCAGAAAAAGAACTGTGGATCCTGGTGGACAAGAAATTGAACTTGAGCCAACAATGTGCCTTGGAAGCAAGGAAGAATAATAGCCTCTCCAGGGCTACATCAGGAACAGCACTGCATCACCTGCAGGTCAGGGGTGTGATCCTTCCCCTCTCCTCAGCACTGGTGAGATCCCATCTGGAATGCTTGGTCCCATCCTGGACTCTCCAGTACAGAGGGACATGGACATACTGGAGGGAGTTAAGCAAAGGGCTGTGAAGATGCTGAAGGATTTGGAGTACGTGAACTATGTGAAGAGGCTGAGAGCTATGACTGTTCAACCTGGAGCAGAGAAGGCTCAGGAGCATCTTATCCATGTGTATGGATACCAGGTGGAGGGCAGTAAAGAAGACAGAGCCAGTAAGGAGGCAATGGGCACAAACTGAAACATAGGAAGTTTTGTCTGAATATCAGGAAACACATTTTTTTACTGAGAGGGTAACTGAGCACTGAACAGGTTGCCCGGAGATGCGGTGGAGTCTTTATTTAGAGATATTAAAAGTCCATCCGGACACGTTCCTAGGCAACCTGCTTTCGGTGATCCTGCTTTGAGCAGGGCAATTGGACTAGATGATCTCCAGAGGTGCCTTCCAGCTTAGCCCATTCTGTGATCAAACAACTGCTGACAAAGAGTAGTGTAAGTAACCAAGGTTTCACTGTGGAAAGGTTTTAGCGCTCTGCTGCTCAGCATTGTCATTGCTTACTTTTGTTTGGACTGAAATACGAAATTCTGTTGGACTTGCCCAGGACTGTTTTGCAATGAGACCTTCCTACATACATGAATGAGAAAGTCCTGCTTTCTTGCCGGGTGTTGTATTTATGAGACAGAGAAAAATTCCTTTTTATATCAGCAGAGAGAAGATTTGTCTAATGAGGCCTAAGTCTGAAGATTTGCTCAGGAAATTTTCTCACTCAATTTAAGCAGATCAATTTGTATTAGACTGAACGAAAGCTTATGCACGATGCTATAGTTTGGCCTCTGGTTACTCATTACTGCTTATGAGGACCTGTCTAATGTTTAACATTTAAACACTGACTGAAGTAAATTTTAAAATTACTGCACTACCTGGACTCTTTATCCCAGTAAATAAAGCTATACAGGAGCAATTTAAATTTTCCAAAGATAAAAGATTATTCTTAAATTTGGAATGTTAAAATTCTACCATGTTGTGTAAATGTAAATAGTAATAGTTAAGAAAGTGTGGGGAGTATTTTCTAACAGAAAGTAGCCCAGGGTTAATGCTGCTCTAACCCTCATTACTTGAATTCATGAACTAAT
This sequence comes from Dromas ardeola, assembly GCA_013398915.1. NCBI lineage: Eukaryota > Metazoa > Chordata > Aves > Charadriiformes > Dromadidae > Dromas > Dromas ardeola. Next base: position 45,477 of record VYZM01018432.1, read on the forward strand.
GCCCTGAGATAGAGCAGGGGCATATGTGAACTCTTGCTTCTGCTGCTGGGAAACTGAACACGGTGAATATTAAAGTGCAGTCTGGGGGATAATAATCCCTGGTAGCTAATCTTATCGCCTTTGGAGTAATCAATAAATGAAGTGTCTACTCACACATACCAAATTCTTAATTTTTCTAGGGCCACCTCCTTTGATCCACACAATTTTCATCCACAGTATTCTTTTATCTAAGATAGTTTGCATCAAACACCAGACTGTGCTATTGCTTTGTGTGATATATGCACATGGAGTCACATATGTTTTTAAAATGGGGAGACTGATCATATAGTTTTTTTCTCTTTCAAAGAATTTACTTAATCTTGTTTTAATGTTTGCATGCAGATGTGTGAGCGTGGCAAGCCAACTGCATTGTAGGCACAGTCCTGAGGTAATCTGCGTGGATGTCCTCTAAATAATTGATTTTGTAAACAGGGAGAAAAAAAAATAATCCGGGGATTTAGTTGGTGCTCAAATGCCTTTTTCTCCTGCAGCCAGCTCTCGCTGCCAGGTGTGCTGTTGGACCTTTGGCGTGACCCAGCCTGACTTGCTGTCTCAATGACTGCCAGAGGCAGTGTCTGCACTCCAGTGGCTTCATTCCAGGTTAAGTTGTAAAACAAATCAGGTCCAGAAATTTCACTGCAATGAATTATAAGCAAGAGTTCACTACCTGGTGGGTCTAATCTGACTTGCTCCTGAGTAGTTCAAGAAGCCTTCTGGAGTTAACAACTTGAAGGGAAAGAAGCACTATAAAGTAATGCAATTCTAAATCATCTCTGCAAGTTCTTTTGAGTGCCCTTTCCTAGTAAGGTACCAATTAGATATAGGCAGCTATTCCTTCTGCCCTGCTACTGCCAGTTTTCATAGTTCAGTAATGCTTGACTAACATTTGCCTGAAGTTTTCTATCAGTTGTAGTTTCTCTTAACTGATTTATTTAGAAAGCATGTGGACAAATCAGCTGCAGACTTCTTCATGGTCCTAAGAGCTTCAGAGTGGTAGGCTGTTCTTTAGTGCCCATAGAATGAACTTGTGGTGATGAGAAGCTGAGATGAGGAGCAATATCAATTTCCTGACTAAGCCAGTATATGCTTTGCCAAAAGCTTCTCTTTAGCAGACTCTTAAGGCTATGGATGTGAAACAGCTATTAAATCATGCCACTTTCCACAGTGGTTTCAAGTTTATGTTTTCTTTTGCCACATCCTGGAACTACAGGTTCTGTGCAGTCTCTTCTGTGCTCTTCTTTGAAAATCTGTTCTTTATGTACAAAGCCTTTGCTTTTTAGAAATATTATTGAGGCAGTAGCGTACTGATACACCTAAGAAGTGGACTTCTCTGATATATCTGTAGCCAATTCTTTTAGTTTTCTCTATAAATTTATTTTAGTTTTTTTGAATGAAGTCGTGACTGTGAAGTTCTTTTCAGGTTTGATTTTTGGTTTCTAGTATGCTACAGTTAAAGACTTCCCCGTTTTATATTAATATAGAAAATGATGAAGGTGTTCCCTGGTGAATACAAATCTTCACAGTTTTCCTACTGTGATTTAGACTTTCACCACTGCTGATAGCTTTGCTGGTTTAGCGGACTAGTACATGAATGAAACACATTCAGTTTTCAAACGCACTATATCCCTGAATTAAACAGTGGTGATAATAACTTAAATTCATTCTCTGGCTTGTAGATGTACAGCCAGTGAACTGTCTTGGTTAACAAGTAGACACATCAGATGAATGTGCCACAAAGATTTTGTTATTTTTCCTTAAAAATATGATAACATCATACACGTTTTAAAAAATTCACCTTAGAAATAGTTTTATATTGAAAATCACATAACCCAGAAGTATTTACTGGGTAACATAGTGCAAACTGCAAAATTTTAAAAGCCTATGGACCAGTAAGAAGCAAAGATTAAATAAATTTGAAAGTTTACTGCAGGTGCAGGTGCCTTGTGGTAACATGAAATGTGCTGTCAGAAAATACACAAACATTTTGATTTTGATGGAGTAACTGGGATATTTTATTGGTTTTAGGTCATTAGCTAAATGTGTTTGCTTCAGTGGGTAGTTATAATAAAAAACTCCATCCATATTTTTTGTTTTAACTTAAGAACTGTAACTGGTCGTTTGCCTGGAGGGCAATAATAATACGCAGTCATATTCTGCAGGCTCATCAGCATTTACTTATAAGGTTTCTCTTCCATGCCAATTAAGAAACTAGTTGTTTACATCAAGATTATACTTTCCTTTCTATGCCATGCCTCCTTTTTTGGTGGATTTCTGTGGCTGAAATTTTTTTCCCCTCCAAAGGCATCTTCCTTGCTCATTCCTGGGATCATCTGCAGCCCCTTTACTGCCTTCCTTTAAAGCAACACTACAGGCTCATGGCCAAGGGCCATAACAAGCTCCTGAGTCCATCTCTCATCTCAGCTCCTTCGTTTCCTTTCCTTGCCTGCTTCATGCTGCCCAAAGCTGCCCTCACAAACCTGCCCTCACGTCTTCTTCCAGTTAGCCACATCTTCTAGCACCTTCTTATCAAATCCTTTTAGCAACAGGCTTTCCCACTTCCTCCATACTGGGAATGGTCCATAACTTCTGGAGGGATTTCTCACTTTTCTCGCCCCTTACTAAATCACAGGGCTAAAGTGTGGACACCTCTTGTCCATCCATGCTTTTTTTTTTTTTTTGACACTTCTGTCTTTTCTTTTTGTGTTGTCTGCCTGGATTGTAAAGGTATTCTCGGAAATGGCTGTGTCTTATGCCTGCCTTTAAAATGCTTAACTTATTGCTGGAAATATAACAATAATAATATGTTGACTGGAAGTGGATGAAACAATTTAAACAGAGATGTTTTCTATCATAAAGGTAATTTTATGAAAATTGAAATGTTTCCCAGGAAGGTATTAATTTTTATGACATTTTTCAAACGTAAAGTAAAGTCTACGTGTTCTAGCAGTATTCAAATATTATATTTCACTTATGTCATTTGTACTAACCTTCTTGTGACTTTTTGATACAAACATACATTATTATGTTAAAATACTAATTTGTAAATTTGAAGCACCTGTATCGACTTGCAAATGCTACAGATTGTACTTAGGATTTTACTGTGCTGATGCTCTACTTCTCTGCTCACTTGGGCACCATGTCCCTTGTGGGCAAAGAGTGGTGCATCCCTGCTATATTACTTCATTGGACATGTCTGTCCTGCCACCACCAAAAATTATTTGTGCCCTTTGGTGCAATGGACTCATAGCAGCCATGAGACGGGAGTGTTTGTGGGTGTTGGGTTTTGCAGTCAAAAGTGACTTTCATTTCGATCATATGAACAGGGACCACAGGGTGACACGCTTCAGGAAGCAAATGCTGGGCTATGAAAAGAATTTATTCAGACTTATGGTCTGCTTTCTGCCTGCCTCTGAAGGACCCTGAGGAAAGAGGCTGGTAGCTGGTAGGTTGCAAGCTGCATGAATTATTCCGGCAATATTGTAGATGTTGCCCATAAACCATAGGTTGGCTACCTTACCCTTGGTCTTACAACATCACAGCAGAGAAGATTAAATGAACCAAAATGACACAAAAGAAAGTAAGAGTTTTAACACTATGAGATGTCCTTCAGAATGTCCTTTCTTTGGGAAATATCTACATGTCTCCTCAGGCAGATTCAGAATGATGTTTACGACATCGATTAATACAATTTCTGGTGGACCCCCGATTCTCTGGGATGGAGACCCCAGTTACTGATAACCTCTTATGATGGAGTCAGCATCTGGGAACTGAGAGGAAAACCTTTGCTGATAGGATTTTGTTCTCTTGTGCTAAAATGAAATTCTCAATGACAACTAGCAGCAGAGGCTCATTTGATTTGCTTTTTCCTTTCTGCACATGGAGGAGTGGTCCATATTGTTTCTCTGCCCTTCTCCAACAAGAGACATTCAGAGCTACAGAAACATCATAACAGTCTCCTTCACAACAGTGAGTGCAAAAGTACACAATACTGTTTGTTTCAAAGGGGAAAAGGCAGTATTTTCTTTCCACTTTTAACAGCAGTAGTGATGCAGTGTATCTCCCAAGAACTTTTCTGTACCTCATTCAGAAGGGTCTTCCCCTGCTGTCACATAAATAATCCTCCCTATAGATGAACCTGAGATATTTTCCCCTCAAAATTTGTGCACATTTAACAGGAAGGAGACAATCCTTCCTTCTCAGAGATGCTTTTTGAAGATAACCTGAAACACATGGAGGCATTAATTTTACATATATATACACACACATATACACGTACACACAAATTTTTTGTTTTTTAATTGTAACTTTCTTTCACTGCTGCAGGAGGGTTCTGCTTTTTTTTTTTTTTAGAGTTCGTATTTAATTAATTAATGGTCTGGGTTCTGATGTGTTGGTCTGTAACACCTTCAATGTCTTGACTGTTCCTTGTATTGTAATTAGTTTATAGCCTACTTGGGGCAGGCCCATCATTTCCATGGTTTGTATGGTGCTTTCTGTGACGGGGTCCTAGTCCATGATTAGATCTACTAGATCCTGCAATAGCTATAATAGTAAGACGACACTTTTACTACCACTGGCTGCAGTTCTGTTTAATGCAATGTGTCATTGTGAAATCTCCTGATAACTCCCAGAGCAGCTGCAGAGCTGTTGTGGTAGCTTTGGCACCCTTAATTGCTCTTTATGAAAGCTTGTGGCTTTCTGATGCCTGCAGCCAGGGCCAGCAGCAAATGTGACTTAACACAGCAGCTAATTAAAAGGCAGTACTTCATCATGGTACTGAGGAGTGGACTCATTACCTCTTAACTCAGGCTTTGAACAATACCTGCTAAACCCAGGCGGATACAAACAACGTCATTTTGACATTGTTACCATTCTTGCATGAATTATTTGCTGAAACTGGTGGGAGCAATTCTAGTAGGTACAAAAAGCCACCAGATGTCAGTATGACCTTCTGCAATTTAATGTGGTATAATTAACTCACTTTTTATCAGACAGAATCAGGAGTTTTTAATCTATTTTTTAAAGAAAAGTTCTATTTTCCATGACTGAAAAAAATGCAGTCAATTATTAAATGCCTTTTTCAACTTCTAGTGAGTCTTTCAGTTATTACAAAGGAAGGGCAAGAATAAATGCTGGAGAAATTCTGTGCATTGTACACTGGACTTCTGCAGAAAACTCATACTGGCGGGTAGGGTGATAAGAAGAACAAACATTTTGCTGCCACAAAAAAGAAAGCTGAATGCAGTTCTCTGAACTGCAGAGAGTGGTCCCCCTTTCTTCTTCTACCAGCCTTTGCTGTGCTACATCACAGCAGTGCTGGGGCAGGGGAAGGTGGCCTGACGTTTTTAGCGCCTGGTAAAACCACTGCTTGGCCAGGACCAAATCCCAAGAATGGCTGGACTCAGAAAAGAGTTTTAATTTTTTAAATGATTTTTTTTTCTTAATATTTCCTCTTTTTATTGATTTTCAAGCCAGATGTCTGTGTTTGGCTACACCTATGTTACTAGAGACCTGGAGACCTTCCTAGGTCTGGGTCTGAGTGTTCATCTAGCCTTTATCTATTGGAATGAGACCTGGACATTGCCTTTTTTGCCCCTGTGCATGCTGTTTCTCATTTCTGAGAAACCTTGCTTTATAGACCTGATGGCAACGGCAGTGCAATCCCTAGGTCCTCCAGTAGGGTGGGTTTGGGGAGCAGGAACCGAGGGGGTGCATGTTCAGGAGCTCAGCCAAGAACCCAACCTCTTTCAAAACAAAAATTTTGGAAAAATATACATTTTTTTCCATTTTAAACCGAAACCAGAAGTTGCTTCACTCATTTATCTTCAGCTCAGAGGGCTTGGCTGTGGTTCGAGCTTAAAAAAAAAAAAAGTTTCATGATAAAATGATGAGAGTTCGTAACACTGCCAATGTTCTAATATCTAAGCAGTTGTGACATGATTATATTTCCATGGTTTTTGGTGCTCCAGTCAGGATGTTAAAAGTAGTCTACTTTCTGTCACTCACCTGTGCCTTGCTTGTTTCCATCTGAAAGTGCTTAATCAGGTGTCTTGAGCACATTGCATACAAGAGAGGTATGTGCTAAAACCCTTAAGCATATTAGAATAAGGTGTTTCTATGATGGGAAGTTTTAATTTTAACCAAACCACTGACCTTGCAATCTAGAACGATGGATTTACCACCCATTAAAACAAGTATGACTGATGAATTGATGTTCTATAAAATGTGTTTATATACTACTCTGGTGATAGATAACTGTAGGGTCACATACGGAGAGTTACTGAGGAGAAACCATCTTTTAGTAAAGGGAAAATTTTTTCAAAAGTATTAAAGTGATGTACACTAACAACCACCTCTGAAAATATAAAACCTTTGTAACCTGAAGTTCTTTTTTATTTTTTCAAAGATTTTTAATTACTTTAATCTCAGGTGACTATAATTTCCTCCCTGCACTTTCCCTTCCTTCCCCGTGCATTTTCTGACTGCACATGGTTTGCTGTAGGTTCAGTTGTCTTCAGAGGGATTTGAAGCTGCTCAAATAGTGTTAGCTAATGTTTGTACAGCTTAGAAAACATAACATGCAAGACACAGGTTAAGGATTTGTACTAGGTGGAGAGGCAAAGTCTATACCTATTTATATGATGGGCCTTCCCATTTCAAAAGATGTCAAGATTTACAAAATTTGGCTAAATTTCTAAGGTGGAATACACTCCCAAATGTTAAAGTTCTTCATAAAGGAAAAAAAAAAAGCGAAACAAACTCACCCCAATATTGATTGGGGCTGCAATATTGATTCATACTAAACATTTCATTTCAATAAAATAGAAATTTTCCCTTCACCTTTGAATTTTAAATATTTTATTATATTACAATGTGGGGTAAAAAAAAAATCAAAACGAAGCTATTTCAAAATGAGTTATCAAAATTCTTTACCTTAAAATATTATAATTCCATTGTGGAATTTTTAGCTGATATGTGTACATTTTTTTTAAGCGATCCAATTTACCCATTTCCAAAAGTATTGAACAACTGATGGAAGAAAAAATCCGTCATAAGCTCTCAAATGGAAAGACTTTGCCTCCATCTCAGGCACCTCCAAATCTGGGAAGCCACAGGGTGTGCTTTACCTTTTTGTATGTTCTCCCTTAGTTACCTTCCTCCAGCTGTTTCTGGAGACAGCATACTGGATTAGCTGGATTTTAGGCTTGACACAGTACGGCCTTTCCTACATTGCTGCATTCTTTCTGTCGAGCACATCTGTTTTTGTGAAATTGCATATTCTATGGGAGTCGAATTCCATCTAAAGCTTCACCGATCCGTTCTGCTCTCTAAAGTTATGGTTAAAAAAATCTTTCAATATAAACCTTGCTTTAAGCCATTCTATAACTGCCTTAGCTTGAAAATTGTCAGGTTTATTCTGAAGAGAAAGATGAAGTGTTTCCAAATTGGTTTTAAGTAAAAAAACCATAATTTCTCAAGTTTTAGTTTTCAGTTTTGGCTTCTGAGTATTACTGCTTTATCTCCTTTGAGCTCAAAGTCAGCTTCTTGTCTTCCCAGACTGAAAGCACCCTTAAAACGTTTGACTTACTATCCCTTAAAGAAAGGGAATGTAAGATTCAGAAGTTACTAATGATTTTTGTTTTGGATAACTTTGGCTTGGTTCTGTGAAGCATAAATTCCTTACTTGCACTTCCGGTTAAAAAGGGTAAGACAGTGAAATCTGAAAGCTCATTTTTAATGGCATAATCCAGCTGAGAAGAATATGTGTTTGGGAATCAACATGTCCTCTCCAAAACAACCTGCTGACACACCTGCAGTGACTTGAATGCTAATGGGGTGCAAAAGCTGAGCGTGATAGATATTTGAGGAACTGGTGATAGATACGCCAGGAACTGGTTCCTCCGTGAGGATGCCCAAAACCATTTCAAAACCCTTATATCCTCTTTCCAGCTGAGCGACACTGTAAGCAGCTGTGGTTCTCAGCTGCCTATTTACTATTCTGGGTTCTGATTACCTTGAATGGTGAAAAAAACCCAGCCACCATCACAAACTGGCCTGCATGAAAGACAGATCAGGCAGAAGCAAAAGGGATAGGGTGACTGTGGAGAGCACGACAGGAGTGGAAGGAAGTAATTGTTAATTCAGCGCATAGTGCAGGTGAGCGAGGGGAGCAGCAGAAGCGTCTGGATTTGAACTGATCAGTAGCCCAAACAGCAGGAGCTCGGTGGGACCATTTGTTGATGCTGAAATCCTGCTGGTGTCTAAGGCAGCTGTTCCCCCTCTCCCTCTGTCCCTTCCAGTATGATGCACAGCATGAAAGAAGACAGCGTAGCACAGGGTTTTATTCTCCTGCTTTTCAAGCACTGAATATAACAAAGAACATGTCGTTTATGAAGTTCCTTTCATTAGCAGACTTCTCAAATTCTTCTAAAGGATGTATGTGGTTAATTCCCTCCTTACTCTATCACTTAATTGCAGTTGTAGACTTTGATCATAGTAATCACTAGGCATAGTAATCACTAGGAAGTTCCAAGTGATGCAAATTTTTATTATTTTGTGCCTAAAGTATGGAAGGAATTGGATTTGTAAGCAGAAAACATGTTTTCTACCTGAGAAAGGAGCTGGCAGGAAAGCTGCACAAAACTGTTCACAGAGACTGAAGGATGCAGACTGATTTCTGTGATTCTCGCCCAAAAGCTAAAATAATGAAATAAAAGCGAATCAGTCATGGAATTATTATGGGGCTTGCAGCCATCTCTCTGTTTTATTGGCACAAATGGTATATTCCTCCCTTTCCACCCATTCTTGTTTGTTGATTGATATTGGTAGCTATTGGAACAAGGATCACCTCTCATCCTCAATGCCAGTATTCTGCAATCTTGTCATATTTGGCTCTTACACTGTACTGTAATAAGTATGATGAGCAATAATGATAATACGTAGGCTAAATTCATTTCCATGTCTTAAATACAGTTTAAATACATTTAAAAACTGTCTTTAAAATAAAATTTTAAACCTTAACTTGTCTCTTAAGATGGTTAATACTGAATCTGATAAATCCGAGTGGGTGAGTGCCAAAAAACATTTTTAAAAAAAGAAAGATTTAAAGTATTTGTAGTATACTGCAGGGTAGATGGAATAAAAGATTCCTTCTCAAGCTCACTGCTATTGTCTGCAATGCACCAAATGGAGTTGCTAGAGCAATGTTTGTGTTGAGCAAATCTTTTTACATTGAGCATATATAAAGAAAGTGTGATCTAAGCACAAATCTGGAAGTCTGACCCTCCTTTCCACTATGCATCATTTGGTGTTTCTGTCAAACGCTCAGGAGTCTTTCCTTGGGTCCTGTGTGATGTTATTTACACGTCTGAAATCAGCAAGAGAAATTCATATGCAGAATGTGAGAGTTTATTTCGGGTGACACAGTAAAAGATAGTTCAGAATATACTCAAAATGGATGAATCAAATGTATTAATTTAGCACATATTCCTGTTACTCAGATAGAAAAGTGTTGATAGTGAGTGGAAACTGACGTTTGGAATATTCATTAAATTGAATGTTACTCAGCTAATATTATCAAAATGATCAATGTAAGTGAAAGTATAGATGTAGACTGTTTCTTAAAAACCACAAGTGCCGAATCTCTCTTTATTTCTTTTTTTTTGTCTATCAGTAGAAAGGAAGGATAGAATTTGATTCCTAGTGGGTCTTAAAATGTGTCTGTAGTTTCCATTTTAAGGACAACAAAACATGCTAAACAATTTCACAGCAATTCTGCCTGGTGAGATTCCGCAACGCTCGAGTGTTTTAGTGTTCTGATTTCCCATCAGTCACATTTATTCAGTCCTGGAATAATCACAGAGCCCCTGGCCACTGTTGAGATTATTCATGAGAGACTGCCGTGGTTAAGAAAAATTGTTGAATGATGAAAGCAATTGCTGGAAAAGTCTCTGCTTGGTCCTACCTCTGTCATTTTTAATGTGTACTTTCGTCTCTGGAAAAAAAAGTCAGGAAGCATAACTAGGAGGACATTGGCTGTTCTGACAGACTGTGCTGCTTCTCTGGCTGTAGGGTGGCATGATGTGTTTATTCTAGCTTTGATTTTGTCAGACTTAAGTTTGGTCTGTTTTCCTTACTGAGACAGTGACTTGTAGGTAACTTATCTGTTTCAGACACTATTGGAATAAATTGACGGACATTAAAAGAGAGTCTCCACCTCAGAGATTTTGATACTTACTGAAACTGTGGGCAGAAAATGAGGATTTCTTTTCTTCAAGCTATATTTTAGGAAAGCTATTGAAAAGAAAAGTGTAACAGTATAGGATTTCCCAGAAACTTAAAAACTGTCGGTCCATTGCCTTCCCTGTGCTAGACAAGAGCTGGATGATGCCTCTTTGAGAAAGCTGCCCTCTCTGTGGTGGCTTTTGTTGTTTTTGATGCTGTTTACTGATGTTTATAGGTAACAACTTCCCCACATATTGCTTTAGCGCCCAGGGTTTGTCTGTGATACCCTTCTATCTGGATGTATTGTTTTCAAAGAAACACTCTGCTTCTGCTTTCTGCTTGCAAGCATTAACCGAGATTTTACTTAGCCACAAATACACTTACAAAAAAACAGTTTAAGCAAAACTAAAGATTCACCCCCTTCAGTAAAGGCAAATACTGACTTCTTGGTTACGGAGTCACAACAGTGAAACATAAACACAAACATAGGATCAGAACCATAGCTGCAGAGTAACTTTTTCTCACTTTGTTTGATGATGAAATCCCACCCTCTCTGTTTTCACAGTTTTCTTCCTGTTTTTTTTTTTTATGAGGGAGGTAGTTTTGGTAACGTTATCCAATTATTCTTTGAAATAGGATTGCACAAAACTAATGTAGCAAGTTCAGTTCTTTCCCTTCTCTTGGAGATTCTCTGAGTTTATAATCTTCTTGGGCTGTCTATTCACTATGTTACTTAAATGACCTCCTAGCTAGCCACAATTTTTCCAAGACTGCTGAAGCGCCTTACAAATTGCAAGTAATAAAACCCATTCATCATACCCACTTCCCAAATACATACTTTATCCTTTGCCATGAAACTGTAACAGAGATTGTGCATGCCCTAACGTTCATATTGACTCCCAGCATTTTATCAGTTGTGCGCTTCTGTTATTATGCGAAGTACCAGATCTGCAAGGCTGTTCAATTGGTTAAATATGTAGATGGGAACCGAGTGAAATTTTCATAAGTGCCTTGATATTTAATTCAACTGAAGTTACAGGCAGTACATTATACTTTATGGAAGAATGGGGTGTGATATGCTGGAAGTTCCAGACGCCTGCCTTTTAAAATTCTTCATGGCTTTGCTCTGCTTTGCATTACAGTCTGCTCTTCCCAACCTGCTCTTCAACTCCACATCTTTGCTTGACTTTTTGCTCTCTCTCAACTCTTTTTTTCCTTAAAAGTGCAACCAGGGAACTTTTTGCCATCTGATCTATGATGAACTCCCTCTACTTAAATCACTCCTTAAAATACTCCTTTTCTAGTTAGTTCATAACTGATTGTGTCTACAAAGCATTTTTTACCTCAGGTATGAAGGATACTGTATACGAGCAAATTGCATTGTGTCTATAATTGTATTTATTTGTGTAGCTTGCTGCACAGTTGAACAACAGTACTGGGTTTCAGAGGTAGATCTAATACATCAGGTAGATTAACAGCAAGGTATCAGGCTAATTGTATATTTGAAATTTAAGAACACTGCTAGTAGGATACTAATTGAGTGTATGATTAGAAGTCTCAGCTCTGGAGCTGAGACAGCAAACTATATTAAAAATAGAACTTTCTCTTTTCTGTGCCTTATGAGGACTTTGTCCTTTGGGTTTCTTTTACTGGATTTAACAAGAATGACCTTTTCTCCACTCTGTCAATTCGATACTGATTTAATTGACGTATTCTGTCATATAACCCTATAACCTAAACTAGTCTGACTAATATTTTTGAATTTAAATGATATTATCCCATCTAACTCCAAGCAACGAGTTGGTACAGAGTAGCTATTTTTCAAATGTTCTAAACAGCACCTCTGAAGAAATTAGAAGAAAAAGTAGAGTTCTCAGGCAGTATGAAATAGAACCTACAGAGAAATGCAATATTCGGTTAGAAAACAAACATTAGAGGAGAAATTCTCCTCTACTCAGGGAAACAAGCCTAATATTTTTCTATTCAGCATGTGATTTTTCTAGATTATACACAACTGAGCTTTCCTTGAGTACATTAGCTAGAGGAGTGGTTCTCATGAATGCAAGATGTTGCTTTTCTCAGTGTCTAGTTTCAAATGAAACAGCAGAACAAATGAAAACAGCATTATTTATCACATTATTTTATGGAATTAGCCTTGAGTGTATAGAGGCTGGATCCCTTTTGCACTAGAAATGATATAAAAATGAAGAGCCTTACTTACATGAAAATGAATGCCTCACTTTATTCTTAGTCTAAATAGGCAAAAAAAAAAAAAAAATGAAAGCAGACAGGGGTATCATTGAAGCAGAAGTGAGAAATAGGATGCTGCAAAAGTCACAGCAGGTCTAAGGGCTGGATATTTTTTTGGCAACTGAAATCCTTTTCATAATGTAAAGGTTGAGATCAGAGAATTTTTATCTGACTATATAAAGAGTGAATGAGCTACTGTAGAGGGCATGATGCTAAAAGCCATTCAAGACAGAATATAGACTATCCATAGAGATGATAGTAGAAAACAGAACAGTATTTGAGGTTCTTCTTTTTTGTACTTAGTGAAGGAGCTCCATTCTTTCGTTTCTTCTTTCTTTTTCTTCAAGAATATTTAATAAAGGTAGGTCCTAACAGATTCTACGGTGTTCTTGAAGAAAACGACCCTGCGTTGCTTTGAGTTAGGCAAACAAGCTTGAGGGAGGCTGACATAGCTGAAAACTTGCTTATCCTCTCTTTGTCCTGCTCTCTGTGCAGTCACCCTTTCTTGGTTGCTTTCTCCAGTCATGGGCTGGCTGTAGTATTTGGCATTGTCCCTCTCAGGGAGAACTGCAAGACTCATCTTCTTGGCACAGGTTTCTCACAATTAAAAACATTTTGAAATGAATAATTTCTTTCATCTCTGCTCTGGGACAGAAAGGACGAAGAATCTCGGAGTTAACACTAATCACATCAAAGGGTGGGACTGTACCTCCCCCCCGTGCACAGCTATCACGGCGAGGGGATCCGGGTAGGGGTAATAACAACATTTTCCACTGGGCTTTGGACTAGGTCCTAAATAGTTTGTACAATCAGTGGGAGATTTGGATACATCAGGGTGGCTGAGTCTCAGAGAGATCCCAACACAAAGGCTTTCTACTTAGAAAGAGGTATACACAGCAGCATATGGCAGACTAATTAAAACCGGTAATTTCCAAAGCTTAGAAAATGGAGTTTTAGTGCCAAAGTGGGAAATTCTTTTCTAATCTCATCTCAAAACCTTACAGATCATCTATAAAGGGATACTTTGTTAATCAGTTTTGTTTTGAGACATTTTTTAATTTTTCCCTGTTCTTCTGGAAAGACATAGCTTGTAAAAGAACTGCCTACATATGCTAAAAGCTGCTGGGGGCAATTTTATATTTATGAAAAAACCCAAAGCACTCCTATGAAAAACAGAAATTATTTTTGGTAAAGTGCAAACCACAAAATTAGGAAAAACCCACTCATTATATTCTTGGAAATGTAAAATGACAGTTTCTTCTGTCTGTTTATTTTTTGCAGAATATAGAATAATTTCTACCCATTTCACAGTGCCAAAGACACACAACTGCAATGAGGCCATAAACTCCAGGTTTATTGATGAATAAAAAGTTTTCTGAGATTTTGTGCTTTTTGAGAAGTACAACACACAGGTCTGTAAAGCAAACTTATGACAAAGATGGTGATTCAGACTGGGTGAATTACGCTTCTTGCCATTCCAGGCTGTCATTATAGAGACAGAGCTCGTGGTTAGCCTGTCTGTGTTGATTGTGACTCTCCCAGGTGGTACGGTCTTCCAAGGAATTATCTTCACCTGCAACACCTGCTGTCTCTAGCTGTTCAAAGTAAATTGACAGATATCCATCCTTAATGGGCTTCTCAACTACCAGCTGCAATCCATCTCAAGGGTTTTTGGCAGCTGTGAGTATCCACAACCAACCAGTTCTTCTCTCCTGTGTGCTGCTTGTCCTGTAACTGTACACAACTGGAATTGAATTTAAAAGGTCAATGTGCAGGAGTAAAATACTGCTTGTTACACGCAGGACAAAATTCAGAAGGAAGCTCTAGTAAGTGCAATGTTATTTAGATTTCTCCTTAGCCCCACTTCTGGCTTGTTTCTCTGGCCTTCTAATACTGGCACGTTACCTTGTGCAGAGGCATGTTGCCATCCTAACAGATGGGTATGAGTGTAGGTGGCTAGGAGGATGTGTTTGCTCATCAAATGTGTTTGTTGAAAGCAGTATTACCAGCCAGATATATTGGATCAGCTGTTCATCCTGGGCTTTTATATCTACGTTCAAAACGGCTACTCTGATAAAAAATGCATTAAATCATAAAATAATTAAATGTTTACAACCCTTTAAAATGTGGCTTTTTTAGCTTGGGAGAGTCAGCATTTTTGTTTCCTAGATAGTGGGTTACAACAGCGGTATTATAACTAATACACAGTTTAAAAAAATCTTCTGAAACCACAGAGTGAGCTGTACCTGTTGGGGAACTAAATGATACCACAGGTAGACGGTACTGAGCGAACCTATTGTATCGTGTCATGGGAGTAGAGACCATTAGCGGTATAGAGCGCATCATTAAATTCTATTACATTTTTACTTTTGTACCTTAGACTCAATTACTTAGTACTTGTAGTAGAGTCATTTGTGGAGCTATATTTAGTGAAAGCTGGAATCTGCCTTAATTAGTGAGGTATCACAAGACATGCATTAATCAGTGTTTTTTAACTGTTTTTCCCCTTTCTGTTCCAGTAGAAAATGTGTCAGAGAAGTAAAAGTGCATTTTGGTTCTTCTAGACTGCACATACTTAATAATTAGCAGTAATGTTAAAATTTTCCCATGTGAGATACTTCAGCTGAATTTTTAGTATGCGGTGCTGCACTAGAAGATATTAAACAGGACAGTCAGCTAAGTGAATTAGATCTGAGGTGAAAAGTTGTGGTTGCCACGTGGTTCCTGTCTCAGCTGCCTTTTCCCTAATGCTCTGAGGTGAACCAGGGGCTCGCAGAGCTGGAGACCTACTAGAAACACATAGTTAAAAATGCGAGGTAAGAGCATTCATGCATATCATGGAGTATCTAGCTTCCCCTGTCTCTTCTTCAGCCCACATCATTTTTCCTGCTGTCTTTTCAAGGAAGAGCTGTAACGCAGGAAAGATATGTAGGGCAGGGGATAACAAATTGCTGTCCTGAGCTGAGCAATTTTTTTTTTTTTTTTTTTTAGATTTAGGTGCCATGATCAGGCTGTGAATGAAATACAGTGGTTCTTACAGCTTTCTACATCACTTATGTTGTTCAGTGTGACAATAATCAAAATGTGACTCCCTGACACATACTTTATCCACGCAACAAAGAACATATAATGACAGAGCCTGCAATAAAGAACTTTTAACCTGAGCGACTTTATTATGGAAATATACTCTGCACTGCTGACCCTGTGATCTAATTTAGACATAAACTTTGAACTGAGCCCTAGAAAATGTCCTTTCTTCTTTGTTTTTCTTTTTTCTTTTTTTTTTTTTTAACTGAGTATAAAGGTAGTCTGAATGATAAGCTCAGGTCTAGCCAACATGATAAACTGTGACTTAGAGTCCTATGAATCAGTTCCTGAGGATCAAATTGGTCCTGTTTTCTGAATGAGACTTCAAACCCATGTTCTCAGAAGCGTGCAACCTCTTGACTCCCACTGTTTGGACAAGCCCTGTGTTCCCCGCTCAGTGTGACACTCTGTTTGAAGTCTGTTTGAGCCTGTACGTGGCTAGACACATGCTGAAACAAGTTTGATGGATTGTGATTATGATTTTCCTTATGCGTCAATTACCTGAAGTGTAAAGCTTGGATAAAAATAGAAATAAGTGAAGCACCTGGGTGCCTCTTGCAGCTCAGGGACATAACAATTACCTAGCTCAGTACTTCAGAGGAAATAGGAACCCACTGAACCCTTCTTCTGAAACTGAAGGTGAATTAATGGACATAAATGAAACCTTTTTTTGAAGCTGATTCAAATGCGGTTTGAGCAAACACAACTATTTATTTTCTGGAGACACACATAAGTAGATTTATTACAGATATTGGCTAGTTATAGAAAGGCAAATGGAACATTTGTCACTACTCCTGACCTGCATTATTTTTCTTTTTTACTGGAATATCTCAACCTTGATTTTCTGTAATTAGAATTGCTAGCTGATATTTCTAGAATTTGCTTTCCAAATGGAGCAAAGGGTGAATAGCTAATGGGCAGAGAAATCCTTTTCTCCTCATAAGCCAAGGGATTTTTCCCTGGATATGTTTTATATGTGCTGGAAAACATCAAGCAACTACACCAGAATGTGCTTTGCTGCCTTTTCTCCTTTGGCATGTACCGTGCAGTAAGCGCTGTTTTTCACCATCTAAGTTGCCTTCTGGGCCAAAAAAACCTCCACATCTCTGTTAAATCACTGGGGATTGTTTGAGTCTCTGTTTCTTACTTTAAATACTTAAACCTAAGTGCAATATCTTCAAAATCCTGCCTGCCTTGCAGGCATTTAAAGTTCAGTAGGTAAGGCCCTAAATCTCTGATATTGAATATACATCTTAACAGTTGTGATCCACTGATGTTTATCTCCTGCATGATCCTAGCCAGGATTTACAAGCTTGGTCCTATGTCATGCAGATCATGTTAGGAAAAGGTGAAGGAAGAACCTTTGCTGGAACTCCCCTTCCTTCTTTCTTAAAGGTTAAATTCCCTGTGTCCCAAGGCTCCAAGGTCCAGCTCTGATTTGGCCCAGCTGCACAACCTTGCTCACACAGCTGAAAAACACCTGTGAGAAATTCTGTTGAAAGGTAAGAAGGATAAAATTATAGCCAGCGATAGGAAGCTGAGACCAGATTGTCAGTATCTTAAAGGTTCTCAAGCGTAAAAAACAGTAGGGAAAGAAAGACAAAACCCTAAAAGGGAAGAAGTGGGCAGGGGGGAAAGAAGGCTAGTCAGGATCACTGTGTCCCGTCATTGGCGTTGGTGGAAGACAGCATCTTGGCAGTGCGGAGGAGCCATTCCTGCAGCCATGCAGGCTGACCTTCCTTGCTGGACCGGTGCCCGTCAGGCCAGCAAAGGCCTTGAGGGACCCACCTGGGCTGGGAGCATACTAATGCCTCACCTTATAGCTCACTAAATCCCAGCTGCCTTCTATGTTGCTTAACTAACAAGCCACTGCTTTCTACTTTAATGCTGTGTATATCTTGCTTGCAGAGCGTCGGTGTCTGTAGCTGAACATGCGCAAACACACAAGTCCAAAAGAAGGGCTGGGACAAAGGGCCTCCTTGTTTAACCCAGGGAAAGGTTAAAGAAGGTGCTGGATCTGGGGATCTGTGTGCTTGGGGAGCTCTGTCTGGCTCATGACAGTTGTGGTGGTCTCTTCCTTTCATGTACTTCCTGCTCTTCCTGGTGTCTGTTATGTGCGAAAAGACCAAGGTGGCTTAGGTGCCACCTTCTGAGAGGGTATTCACAGGTCCATGTCTTGATCAGGGCAGATGTGTCCTGCCTGCTGGAGAGATGGTTCCCACCTCTGGTGGGAGAGGAGGGACTAAGGCACCTGCCCTTCTTCCCAATGCATCACTTCCTGCAATGCCTTCCAGGGCACAGAAAAAGCATCTCCCCAGGGTATAGAGAGGCGGGGGGTACTGGTGTTCTCAGCATCCCTCAGACTGTTTGAATGTCTGGGGGTCGCTGACATCACTTCTCATGCTCTTCAGGGATGCACCTACACTCTCTCCAGCATTTTCGTCCTTTGAAGAAATAATGATTTCTTTTCCTACTGCAAAGTGAAAACTTCTATTTTTTTTTAAACATAGGTTTTTCCACATAAATTTGCACTGCTTTCAGTGGAAAAAGACCTATATCCACATTCTCTCAAAAAAAGGTGAAACTTGAAGTAAAAGAAAACCACAGTGTGCGCTGTGGACTCTGAGATGAAAAATCTGTTTAAGCAAGCTGCAAAATCCACAAGTATTTCTCTGATTCCACAGAACTTCCTCAAAAGTCATCACGCAGCCTTAGCTGTGATGTAATCTGTTATTTAAAAAAATAAATAGAATGGTAAAGTAGAGGGAGTGGTATAACCTTGTATTAGTATTGCTTGAAACATTTATGGAAAAAATTACCAGTTGTGCTGACTTAGCTATGCTTTATCTGTAGCCAGTGCATCCTTTTATGTTATGTATTTTCATTGTGATTGCAGAAGGGGAAACTAACCTCCAGAATTCAGGTGGAAATGACAGCTCAAATACCTTTGTGAATCATTGTAAGCCTCATTCAAACAGGGATGCAGCTAAATGAATGTAGATATTCAACGTCTGTATAGAAATCTCTGACATACTGGTAAATGAAAATGACTGTCTTATTCTCTTTAGTGAATGAAATTATTCAGAATAGCTAAAGGAAAATGTCATTATGTGAATCAATCCAAAACTTATTGATTAATCTTGCCTTTGGTTTCAGTAGTTCTCTCCTTTCCTGCTGGGATATATGAGAATCTTAACAAATGCAAAGACATTATTATGCTGGTAGGGTTTGAATTGGTCTCTAAATATGTGGAACACAGGACCCCATTTTTGCTCAAGACAGGATTTTGGGACTCTCCCTGTAAGTGTGGTGCTTGCATCTCAATGGAAGAAGCCCAAGTTTCTTAGAATGACTTAGAAAGGTTATTGTAATGGCTTTTCTAACATCTGCTGTCCCACGGTAGCTTTGATGTTTGGCAGCCATGGCTTCAGGCCATCACTTGATTTCTTCTTAAACCTGGCCAACCAGGTGATGGAAATGTATGCTGGTTCGAGTGCAGAGTATCAAAAGACACAATGACACACTTGTCCCATCTTGGTGCTTCTTTCAGTCTACAAAACATGAAGCAACTGTTATTCCTGCAAAAGGTCATCTTAGGGTTTGGACACAAGGGAAAGGCAATTACAAGTCTGCCCCTGAGCCACAAAAAAGGAGCTTTAAATCTGCAGTGAACATATTTGAGCCAACAAACCAACCCCCTCTGCCTGTTACTCAACACCTGCTTTGGGGACGTGCTGCTCTGTCCCAATTGCTGGACCCTTAGAGATACCAGCAGGGGGCAGCGTTTGCTCTTGTGGAAAAAAAATAATTTTATGTCAGATACTGGAATTTCACCACCTCCTGCATAAGGAACTAACTGTATCAACATTTGTCAATTATCTCCACAATCACTGCAAATGTGTGTGCCCCACTGCAGCTCAGCCAATGCCAGAAAATAACTCAGTTTTACTTCTCTTTGCAGTAGTAATGTCAGTGCATATTTAACCTTGCCTTTTCATTGGAAAATGTTAATTAATGGCGAGGCTTGTACTCTGGACCTGCACAGCTCCAAAGCTTTGGTGAATATTAGGCTTAATCTTCATAGCTCTATCCTGTCCCTACAGATAGTATCAAAATCTGACATATTCAGTCTTTGGGACACTTAGATCAGTTAAATAAGCCATTCTGAACAGATAATGCCTTTAGCAGAAAACTCAGTCTCAGATGAATACCAAGTATTTGCATGCCAATTTTTTAATCTGGGCAATAGTTCCAGAACCTTTTCCCCTCTCTGCCACTCTATTTACAACACTCACAAGTAGCCTCAAAAAAAAAAAA
>VYZM01018432.1:76763-185187 GCA_013398915.1 Dromas ardeola
CCACCTACTTGAACCGGGACTTCAGCAAACCTCAGCCATGAGCTGTTGCTGTTGTTTGCAAGCCAATCTTCCCTCTAGCTAATGCTCAGCACTTACGCTTCCTGGTGCTATAGCCTAGTCACAATGGGATCACACAGCAGTCATTCCCTGCAGCAACAGAAACGGAACTGAGTGGAAAACAAAATTCGGATGTCTTAAAATTAATTTATTTTATCCCCCTGAGGAAGTCTAGACTTCCAGCGCTGCCCCAAAATATAACAATGACCTAAAAGTGGGTGTTGAGAATGGTCCTGTGCTTGTTGCTGAAAATCATTCAATTGGCAAGAAAATGGCAATCAAACATTCATAGACTGCTGGGCAAGCTATGCAGTGCTGAAGTGGAAGCCTGATAACAGCCACGGGCTGAGTAAGATGGCAGAGTTTAAAACTGTGGAATTTTAAACTGTGTACTTGTAGTACAATTTTTTTGTGAAAGTAGCTGGAACATAACTGAATAACATACGCTCTGTGATGAACAATATGGCAAAGGGGATGGCAGAGAAAACCTGAAAAAAAATACAGTGGTGTTGTAACTGATACCATGATGTAACTGCTAGATGCATTTCATAGAGTAGAATAGTTTGGGTTGGAAAGGCCCTTTAAAAGTCACTTAGTCCAGATGTACCAAGAGAGTTTTCTAAAGTTTATGAAGTTTGAGGAGCTTCAGATGAAGGTACGTGTGACTCCAAAATGTTGCCTTCTCAGGCCAGAGAGATTAGTTTCCCCATGTTATCCCTCCTTGTTAAATTTGATAATGAAAGGATTTCAATAAGTGTGTGGGAGGTAACTGCATTACTTCACCTACCTTTCTCCACCAGGATGGGTGGAAGTGTGTAGGATTGGCTGAGGGATTCATCAAAATTGTAAAATTTTAATAGGTGTAGTAATCACAGGTTTATAAATACACATGCATGCACTTTTAATAGGAGTAGAAATATCTTGAAATGAAACAAAACTGCAGAAGCAATACAGAAGTAAAACAAATGAGAAGCTTAGTAAATAAGAGCAATGCCTCCTTTTAAAATTATGACTCTCACATAAGGTATGTAGAAGGGGTCTGGTTCTGGAAAAGTGTTTTCTGCAAAGCCACACATGAAGGAACCCATGTACATGACCTACTTACAGCATTATCACATTGCCACACACAAGGCAGTAGATCTAATCTTTGCTATAAGCACGTACCATCTGCCTGTAACCACTACTTAAATGAGTGGGCTTGCATACAGTCAGCAAAAAATATATCAACCAAGCCAGTATGACTAGGCTGTGTGGTGGATAGAATCTGAATTAATTAATATGACATAAGCTAATGAATTTCAGGCATATGTAGTTTTATGATAGCTGCATTACGTTAACCATTCATCACTGTCTTCTCACTTGGTCTGTCGCAGTCACTTGTGTCTTGCTTAAAAGACACAGTAATGCCTTTAGTGTAGGGATGGTCTTCCTGTGCAAATAGTCCAGAAGGACTTTAGTCCTGCTTGTAGGTACCACTGAATTACAGACAGTTGATAACAGTAACACTCTGCTGAAATGACTGAGTGGCAAGTGCTCTATGTACAGTTTTGCTCAGCTTCTTGTATCCTCAATGTGTAGTTGTCATCAGCCCTGTCTCTTCATTGGTGACTGGCTATTTGACCTGTGGTGACAACACAGTTGGCCACACAGAGGCACCAGAAACTGAAGGTAAATGGTAAAATTCTGGTCTTGCTGAGTTAGGAGTAAAACTGTCTTTGAAATCAATGGGGCCAAATGTTCATATGACAATCACAAGCAGAGCACAGCACAGCACACTTATTGCAGTCATTCCCTGGATCTCTGGGGACTCCTTTGGTTGTTTCCTTTCCTGTTTGAGTGGGGCTAGGTAACTGGGTTTATGTCTCTCTTTTTAGATGAAGAATTGTAAAAGGTGGATTTCCAATAATTGTTCAGGTTTTCACACTGGAAATACAACTCTCTGAAAGGAATACGGTGTGGGCCTTGTGAGAATCTGCATTCACTATGGACACTGACCAAACAGAGATGGTTCCTACCCTTGTTCAGTCCTCTCAGGCATCATGTTCTACAGTTGACTAATTCCTCACCTGAAGTATTTAGGTGTCTTCTCAGTACTTCGGTTACTGCTAGACTATACTGTAAAGCCTTGTTTTGGTTTCTTTTTTTCATGACTCCTGACTATAGATTTAGATTCTCGTCTCTGACATTACCAGGTTTACCTGGTTTTATGTTTCACTGTTGACATACTGGCAAGCCCTCTGCAATCAACACCTAATATGAATAAACATAACTGAAAATCAAAGTGACCCAGTCATGCAGTCAATGTGTTTCTTTGCATGTTAACTTGCCTTCCATAATTCGCAGCAGACAAATGATGCTCAAAAGCTAAATAGTACAGTTGCATCCAATGAGAATATGTACATCTGCAGAGAGACTGTGCTAGTAAATAAAATTCCTTCCTCAGTGATCTTAGTTTACCCTGTGTTCTTGCTCAGGAATATATTCTTTCTGAAATACAAAAAGGAACACTGTTAGAAGGATGGGAAAACAAAAAGCACCGATTCTTAGGATCCCTAGTGTCTTCTAATGCCTTTTCACAACCTTCTACTGAATTATACACCAACAATATTCATTGCATGAACAAGTCCTCAAAAGGCAGTGGTCAAATGGTTGTCTTGACTGTAACAAAACAGCACAGTCTAGGAGGAAAAAAAAGAGACCTTCACTTCTCCCAGAGTGGCAGACACCTTGATGCAAAGTTTAACACTGTTTTTTAGAGTTACATTTCGCCTTAAGGCAGGACATAGATGTCAGCATGCCAACCCCATCCCAGTACTCCATTAAGACTCGCATAAATTTTGGATCCTGGTCTGCCAGCTGCAGCTGCTAACATCACATTCCGGTACTGAGCCCTGTGAGCTTGCTGGTGATGGAAATGGACTAAGACTGCATGATCTGAGTCTGTTCCTTTTTCTAGCCAAGAGAAAAATGGGCTAGTCTTGGCCTTTTAAATCACAGGAGCATTCTGGAAAGAAAAACAATGAAAAATCCCAATGAACTAGGATTGAATAAATGGACTCACAGGTTAATGATGAGCTGGAGAGGAGCACTTCTAGAGCTTTCTAAATGCCAAGACAAAAGGGAAAGAAAGAGCCTGACACTGAAAACTGGACGAAGATGTGAGAATAGAGACAAAGGAAGAGTGAGGCTTGAGAAAGCATGAAGATGATGGTGCAGGGAAAAGAGAACTGTTGGAAAAGGAGAGGGAAGAAAAGGGAACCAAGAATAAAATGAAAGAGAACAGAATGAAAAAATGGGAAAAGAGCAATGCAGGCAAAGAGTTGAAAAGAGTTCTCCAGGTGCAAATACAGAAGGGAAAGAGTAAGCGAAGTGAAGGAAAGCTGAACAGGACCACAATTAAGTCCTAAGGGCCATGTGCATTCTGTGTCTACAGGGTGATGCTGAATCAGTCCTGGCAAGACTGCGTGGCAGAGGGGGAAGGCAGCTCAAAGGCCTGTGCATTGGTAGGGTGCAAGAGCGAGAGCAACATGTGAACTCCTTGTGGCACATGAGGAGAAAAAAGAAGGCAGAATACCGGTCCAAAATCATCACTTTGGATGTATATAGACATATTACTGCCAGAATAATAAATATGACCAACAAAAGAAATTGAAAGTGCAACTAAACCAGCATGTTTAGAGTTTTATTTCTTCAGTGCACATTTATGCAATACTGAAAACTTGGTCAGGTGGATCTAGACTTAGCTGACTGAAAAGTATCCTGAAAAATGTAACTTACTGAAAATTTTTATTGCAGAGGAATTGTTTATTCTAGGAAATAGGGTTTAGATAATAATTTCTGACCTCTTGCCTTTAATCCAGAGTGACTGTCACCATCTTGGCTTGAATACTTCCTTTGATCTCCACAGTGGCCTTTGCTATGGAAAAGTTTACAAACATGAAAGCAGAGACTGGCAACTGATCCTTTTAATCTGTCCCAAACCTGAACTTCAGTGACTGTTTGAACCAGCAACCTTCTTCTGGCATGGACAAATGTTACTTGTCAAGTTTGGCCATGCTTATGACCTGTTAAAGGTCTGCTGGCAGACTCTTATTTTTTGCAGTTCTTCTGCCATTCCTTGGGGCTAGGTTTTATTGATCTGTGAAGATGAAATCTTCATGATGGGACAGCAAAGAAAGACAGAACCTTAATAATAAACTTTAGTATCATTTACGCATACTGGGAAATGCTTGCCAGGTAATTTTGCAAGCCCATTCAGGCAGAGTGCTGCAAAGCACTTGTATGGAGCACACACGAAATAGATCATGATTTTAAATTACTTGTTTATGGCTCCAGCAGTTGCTTATTTTTATTTTCCTATGTGTTATCAAGAATATAGCAAAGACATTTTAGGAAATTGCTTAAGAAACAAGTAATAACCTGAACGAAAGATAAAATGGATGGTTTGAGAGGAAAGCGTGCGCCCACCAGTGGGAAGAATGTCACCAGTAGGACTAATTTTGAAAGATGGCTTTGCAGTAAAAAAAGGACCTTTTAAAACATTATGCTGAGGTAGTGCTTCAACTCTGGCTTGGAGGGAAGTATGTTACCTACTGAATTACGAGCAACATCATCTTCAGCACCCTGTTTAAAGATGGGATTTTCTCTTTGTGCTGCAAAGGAAGGGAACAGAAGCCTTCCAATAAAAAAGACGCCAGCTCTTCAGCTGAATTGCCATCGGTAGCCTGTATTACAATGGTCTAAGGCATACATTTCTTTAAAGATAATATAATGAATTTTTAAGTTATATGATACGTGTGAAATTACCGTGGAATTTGAATTGTTGGCCACACAGAGTGAAGGTGAGATGTCAAGGCCATCCTTGACAGAATGGAAAAGAAAGGGTGTAGATGTGATGAAGAGCTTAGGGGAGGAGAAGCTGAATAGATGCACTTGTGGCTTTTGCCATCACACAAGGAAGAAGAGGTCAGAAGCAGCTGTCATCCAGTTCATCCCACTTCATCCTCTGCTGTCTGCATCTCTGACCTGCTGAAAACAATTGATAGGATAGAGACATTTGGTACTCTGAAGTAATCTGTTGTTTTACTTGTCTGCCTGACTTTAAGCGGTGAGCCAGTCCAGCACACAAAACATGCTCATGAAACTGCATCCTGATACATTCTGACTCTGTGGAAAAATACACGTAAACAGTGCTCAAAATGGCTTAGTACATAACAATACAGTCGCCACCTCACATTTGTAAACTAGAAAACTTCACATGTACTGCAGAGAAGTCTGTTCTACATGTAAACTTCCACATTTTTATTTCGAACGCTGCCTGTAGTATATAACAGCACATTTTATAAAATAATATAGTAAGTGGATTATTTCAAACACAGCATGGTTTTCCTCATTTAGGTTTTCATGAGCTACTTTTTTTCTAGTAATATAACATTCAGGCAGTGGCAACTTATATTTTCTATGGATTTTTTAAACTATTGTCACAGTTCTTTATTTTGATTTTATTGGTAATCATGTTAGCTGTATTTGTGGTTATGCTGATTCTCCATGTTCTTTAATCCAATATGTGCTGATATTGAATTGCTACCACAGAAGATAAAAATGAAATAGACAAAATTGCTTCTTTTGGGTGGCTGCGTAAACTGCCTGTGTTCAAAAAGGACATCACGGAGACCCAAAATTTAGCTCTTAAGCACAAGGAATTGTAAAGACACTGGATTCTCAGACAATTCCTGTCCAAGGATTACCAAACATCATAGATTCCAAATTCAGACCATATGCTATATGGTGCTTAGTATATAGTCCCAGTTACTGTATAGCAAATCAAGTGTAGAGCTGCTGGAACAGAAGGTTTTTTTAATAATGATGTTATAATTAAGTATTACTCATCCAGTTTCAAAACTTCTCACCTGGCCAAGTTCCTCTATATTTGCAGGTGGTTAAGCTATAACCCATTTTTTTTCTCCTACTATTGCATAATTTGCTGAAAACTGTTACTCTCCACAAGAGAGATAATTTAGTAATGGACTAATTCTGGATAAGCTGTCCTCATTCAATACACCATTTAAGTGAGCTTAAGGTGTTGGAGAATCTGTCCAGAATGTGTTGCACATGTTTATAGAACATTAGGAAGTCAAGGGGGTTTCAAATAGAGATCAAGAGACCAAAATTTCGTGCTATATTTATACATCCATGAGAGCAGCACTAGAGATTGGGTTCCACTTGAGGTCATTCAATGTGAGATTTAGACACCAACATATAAATGTCTCTATGTCAATAGGGATCTTAGTAGAGCTCTTAGCCTTTATCCGGTTGTCTCAACACAGGCTGCTTCCACCATTTGAGACATCATACAGCACTTTGGCTGACCCTAGCAGCTTTTCTGGCAATGAGGACATCCTATAGGTCCTGTAGCATATTTTCCAGACCTTAGAGAGTTTCTCATGTACCCTGTGGCATCTCAAATGGCATTAAATACTTGCTTTTAGACAACTGAATTACTTTTTTGGAGCTGACTAGCTGAATTCCTCTCCAGAAACCACTGCCTGCATCAACTGAAATGGGAGGTTAGACCCTTATGACACATGTAGATACCTGTATGCAGAAACCTACATTTAGTTGTTTTATTTTTCAACAGAATATTACTTTTCATGTCAAAGATGACAGGAGGACAGGAATCTGTAATATAACTTGTTATAGTTGGTAGTGATTTGGGGAAAATCCACAGATTGAAAGGCTCATATTAGAGCACACCTACAAGAGGACTTGTAGATGTGACTGTTTTGACCTGTTTCTGGTGAGATAAAGCCCTGACAGCTGCCTCCTCTGTAGCTTGCCTGGCCTGGCAAAAATAATTATAATGGCACCTCTCTGCTCTGTGTGGATTATTTGTTCATGTTCTTGGGTGACGTTCTTCAGATGATGGTATTGATGATGCAGCAGATCACCTATACAGTCAGAGGCAATGCAAACAGAAATAGACATTTAGACCCCTGTCTGAAATGCAAGTTACAATTTTTCTGACAAAACTGTGTCAGACAAACAGGTTGGGATTAATTTCAGTTAACTTTCTAAATGCAGGTCTCTACTGCCTGGCTATTCACCTCAGGTTCCTTTTAGAGTCAGCAAAGAGTAATAGTCACCCCTGGGGTGCAATTCATCTCGTCCTACTGTTGCCATCTAACATTAGTCATACTCTAGAATTGCCTGTATGTCTTTGTGGTCAATATAGAAAACAGAGCACAATTAATTTAAAAGCAGGTATCTATATTTCAGATGGCTGAAACTAATTGAAATTAAATAATCTACAGTAGTTCTCATCTTCTTTTTCCGTAAGATTCAGTAGTGTTTAGCAGACTTATGTTAATTTATTCGATATGCAGACACCTTAGGGCTTATACAGAGCACTAAATAAATTGTAACTTGCTCTTGAGAGCAAAGCAGATTTTTGGCTTGGTTGGGATAGAAAACAAGAGGAGTCACTGGGTCAGAGTTGACCTGTGAGAATAGTTACTGGAACCAGTGTTCCTGCTGTGCCACAGGGACCTGGAAAACTCAGTCATCCATTGCAATAGAGCTTAAAACTGAGTAGGGTACTTGGTTAGTCTTCCAGAAATGCTTAGCAATAGGTTTGTGTCTGCTGGTACTATTCAACATTGTTCCCAGTAATATATAATTTTACTCATTTTTCTACTTGAAAAACAATGTAGTCTATGTTATTTCTATTTTATTCTAATGGAGACATAAATCTTTGTCCCAGCACAACATAGTAAAATGAAGTTTGAGTAACTAAACTTGCTGGGGCAGAACACTCTGCATTTCTATTAAGTGTTCATTCAATTTTAAACAAGCAACATATTTTCTCTCAGATATGACACATGCAATTTTATTTTCAGTGTTTATACATTGTCTATTCTTTTGACAAGTAGCAGACAGTGTATGGTAAGCTATGCTATTCTGTTGTAAAAAGTTGCCAACTACGTATTTAAGGAGACAAAAACATTCGGATTAATTAGATGGTGTTCATATGAATTTCTCAGAATGGAGCTGCGAGTCATTCATTGCAATAGGCATTAAAGTGGTGCCAATTTTCTGTTTTCTGAGATGGACAGCAGCTGTTCTTGTAGAACAAGTGCCGTAGGTTAATAACTGGGTCAGTGCTACATTCATGTCACTGTTTTCTTTTTGAGGGGAAGATTTGTGCTGAAAAAATTACTGCAAAGGACAAAATGCGGGGTTCTGTCTTTGCTGTTTTACAATGAGTCTTCAGTAGATATTCTTAAGATTTTTCTAATTAACATACCTGCAAACCTCCCTGAAGTTATCTATTTCTCACTTATTATAAACTGTAATAGCAGGTCTATTGATCAATAAATGCCTTCAGGCACGGTCTCATTCATTTTAAAATCAGAAACAATAGAGACTGGTGAAACCTATTGCTTACTTATCTGTACGTACCTGGAAAATAAAATACCAGTTCTTTTGAAGAATCATAAGCATGTAGAATCTAATTCAGCTCCTCATTGCTATGTTTTAATTTCAAAGTCTAATAGCAGCAAACTTAGCTTTTCCCTGGAGCGTGCAGGTGTAACACTGAAGACACAGAGGGATCAGATCTGTGGAGGAAGAAAGTACTATTTTCAAACAGTTTCCATAGAATTGCTGCAGTTTAATATACGTACCTGGCATGTGAGTGGCTGTTTGATATCAGGATTGCGTTCGGACGCAGCAAGTTTCAAAGTCTGGTTTGTTCTCACAGTGTACGAGGACTCCTTTTTCACAGTGTATCGGGTAACCTGTGGTCATCTGCAAGGTCTCAGGTTTATTGAGTAATGCAGGCTCTTTTAAGTTGATTTTTTATTCTTACCTCTTAATATTCTTAGCATTTCTTCAGACATATAATAGTATCACAGATATCCTTTGACCAAAATGTGGTTTTTGATGTCAGTGCAGTCCAATATCTAGACCCTAACCCTTTATGGAGTTGCAACAGAAGTGGCCTATATTCTTCCATCTAGCAAAATTTTAATGAAAATGATGGTGTGAAAGAGACAAAATCTCCTACAGAATTTCAAGAAAGGCACTTTAAGGCATAGAGATCTCAGAAAAGGAGAAAGAGGCAAAAAGAATACGTGAGAAAACAATTTATACACATAAAATTTAAGTTGGGTGTAATAAACAAAAAAGAAAACAAATGTCGGTTCCAGCTGTTTCGTAGAAGAAAAATAAAAAGAAAAATTAAGAGTCAGAAAACTACTTAATTACCTCAAATAATACTTGGCTGTACTGCTCTGAAAAGAGGCAGAAAAATTCTGAGCTAACCCTGAGAAGGAGTAGTAGGTGGGAAAAAGAAAGGGGAGAGACTGGGAAGGCAGAAGAGTAGTCTGTCTCTCTAAGTTTCCTAGTCAGAGGAAATAGTCCATATGGTACACACTCATCCATCCTGCCGGAATTCATAGCCTGTTGGGGAGTCGCTTTTAGTGGGATCAGCCTCTGGAGTGAACTGTTGAGAATTATGGAATATTTTTATGTTGTTGTACCATAAAATCGTTTTGAGGTGACCAGGGAAAGTGTCACTGTGGATAAGCAGAAACTGAGGGAAGCTGATAGGAATATTTCAGCGAAGATGCAGTGCAGATAATAAAAAAAGATTAGAAAGAGGAATTAAAAGGAAAGACAAAGGGAGCAGTGGGTAGACACAACTTCATCCAATCTGGTTTTCAAAAGATGTGAAAAGATGTAGGATGTTTTGGTGTGTTTTTATTTATTTTTTTTTTAATGGACTCTGACTGTAAGAAGGAAGTGAAGGAATACTCTATCCTTTTGAAGAAACCATGTCAGCATCTCTTTGGCTAGGAATTTGCATTCCAGTCTGGTGAACAGTGACGTGTCCTTAGTTATCATTGCTTTGTCACTTCTAAACTGTATTGTATTAATGGGTGTTCAGTAGTTAGGAAATTCAAAATAAGAACAAAATCTGTAGTAGGACACCCAGTAGCAAATTGCATCCATACACAGAATTGGCTGGGATATTCAAAAGAGTAGGTACAGCTTCCAGAGGAAGGTGTGGCAAAGGATAACTTTGTACATAGAGAGAGATATTTGTTGATGCCTGTATTGGGTTTACATGGCTATGTTTTGGTAGTGGGGATGCTGCAGGGTTGGCTTCAGTGAGAAGACACCAGAAGCTGTCCCCGTGTTGGAGAGAGCCAGTTCCAGCTGTCTCCAAGAGGGACACACTTCTGGCCAAAGCTGAGCCAATCAGCGATGTTGGTAGCCCCTCCATGATAACATATTTAAGAAAGGGTAAAAACCACTGTGCAACAGCAGCCGAGAGAGACAAGTAAGAAAATGTGAGAGAAACAACTATGCAGGCACCAAGGTCAGAGAAGAAGGAGGTGGAGCACGTGCTCTAGGTGCTGGAGTAGAGATTCCCCTGCAGTCTGGGGTGAAGACCATGGTAACACAGGTTGTCCTCCTGCAGCCCATGGAGGTCTACAGTGCAGTAGATATCCACACTGTGGACCGTGAAGGACCCCACGCTGGAGCAGGTGCATGTACCCCTCAGGAAGATGCAGCACATGGAGAGCCCATGCTGGAGCAGGTTTTCCCTCAGGACCTGTGACCCTGTGGAGGACCCATGTTGGATCAGTCTGTTCCTGAAGGACTGCACCACGTGGAAAGGACCCATGCTGGAACAGTTCGTGAAGAACTGCGGCCTGTGGGAAGGACCCACATTGGAGAAATTCATGGGGAACGGTATTTTGTGGGAAGGACCCCACACTGGAGCAGAGGAAGAGCATGAGGAGGAAGGAGTGGCAGGGACGAAGTCTTATGAACTGACTGCAAACCCACTACCCATCTCCCTGTGCTGCTCAGGGAGGGGAGCAGATGGAAGAGTTGGGAATGACGTTGAGCCTGGGAAGAAGGAGGTGTGGAGGGAAGATGTTTTTTATAGATTTGTTCTTATTTCTCATTACCCTGCTCTGATTAATTGGCAATGAGCTAAATTAATTTTCCCCAAGTCAAGTCTGGTTTGCCCATGACAGTAACGGGTAAGTGATGTTCCTGTCCTTATCTTGACCCACGAGATTTTTACTGTATTTTCTCCTGCTGTCTTGTTGATGGAAGGGGTGATAGAATGGCCAGACAAGGTCAGCCAACCACAACGACATAGGCAGAACATCCCCAGGGTTGATTTAAGGCTGCAGAATGAATTCCCTTTGATCTTGTTTCGTCTCTGGTAGATACAAAGCAGGAGTATTAAAACATGTAAAACCAAACCAGAAAGCATGAAAGCCCACTATTCTGTAATAAGTCACTCTGCAGAGAAGGTGAAAGAGAAAATAGCTCCTCCAAAATAGATATGTGTTACATGATTTAATTCTCTACTTAAAGTGGCAAAGGCAATACTCTGGCAAAGGCGATACTCTGGCAAAGGCTACATGAGAATGAAGAGAACAGTCAGGCCAAGTTTATGAGTTTGCTTTTATCTCACCCTGGGGGGAAAGAAAGCCAGCAATGGTTTGTGGCTGTGTTTAGGACATAAGGACATGGATTATGAAAAGCTTGTGGAAGGAGCATGTGAGTCAAAGCTCCTTATGCTCCTTGTTTACAGGGCTAGTCACATACCAGACATAGCTAGACGGCGCAATTACAATAGTGATATTTTTCAGATACAAAAACACAGTATCTTGAAGCTATAAAACAGATGTCTACAAGTGAAAGCTATATTAAAATATCCTTTCAGCAGGTATTTGATTTTACTAACATTGTCCTTCACCATACAAACATACTGCTGCTTTTCCACATTGTAAAGGTGGGAGACCACTACCAATAAGGAAATTTATTTCATTTCCTCCATTATGACTTAGGTATGATATGACTGATAGATTTCTTTTCCCCCAGTCTACTCTGACCAAAGCTAAATAATTTTGTAATTTTTATCCTATTTTAACTCTTAAACTGTGTACTAGTATATTCTGTCAATCAGTAATCTGTTTTGACTGAGTGGAACTAGCAATCTATTCATGCTATCCCAGCACTAAGAGCTAGTTCAAAGCTTATGTTCCCTCATAGCTTACTTTGGGCTAGTATTCGTTAAAAAAATATGACTTTTATTTCTTTTGAAATAAAAGGATTTAAATGGATCTTATTTTCTTCCTTACCTTCCCCTTACTTTTTTGTTCTTATGCAGAAGGAATGTATTATAACGTTTTAACAATGTAAATGTTTTACAGTAAGCGGGATTGACTTCATGCTAAGTAGGTTTTATTCCCTTACATTAGCTTTTTTGGAAACTAAAACAAACACATCAGTGATTTTATGTCATTCTCTGCAAGACGGGAAAGAAATGCACAATTAACACTGCAAGCAGCTTTAAAAGCTTCTCGCCTAACAAGAAAAACAAGTAATAAAACCGACAGCTCAATTTCTTACAAACTGAAGCATTTTTAGCTTACATGTTTGCTGACATGATTTTTAATAATTAAAATAATTCTGAAATTGTTGCTATGACCAACTCCAGAATCTGATATTGTGATGCAACTGTACCTCTCATGTTTCATACAGTAATGAGAAGAAAGATAACCCAATTTTTTTTTTGGGTTCACAGGTGGATCTTACTCGATTTATTCCTCCTCTCCTTCCAAACTCAGTATATTCCAGTTAAATGTGAATAGGACACAGAAGCCTTGATCAGATTTTCTGCATTGTTCATTTAGTGAACTTCCACTAAGAAAGATTTTCAGAATGTTTATAGTGAAGACTTGAGATAGGAAATAATCATTTCATGAAGTCAAAATTGCAACCTAAAATAAAAAAAATAACAACACCAGAAACAAACTCTTTAGCAGAAGTATTTGTTTTAGTGTCCATATTGTCATGCATAAATGCAACATTTGAAATGAATACTAGAATTCAAGGTGGCTCCTTATACAGATGTACCCTTTTAAGAACATAAGAAGAATGAAAGGTTCCCTTTTTTTGCCTGACTACGAGCTCTGTTTAACAATTGCAAATTCTTCACTGAAATATAGTGACATGTTCCATAGGCACTAGGGGAAGAGTATGCTGAAAATACAGACATTATCTTCTGAAAAGAGGAAAAAAATACCAATACTTGTAAGTAAAAGCTACAGTGATTATGCTGCAGGAGACAGAAAACAAGCTGTAACAATCAAAGTTTTGATGGGACCAAGGTTCTGTGCAGAAAGGAGCAGACCAGTAAACATTCAGAAAATGATCATGAAGGTTTGAACATCAGATGCTCTGTATGAGAAGCAGATTGAGAAAAAGGTGGAGGGACATTAACAAAGCCATGGCCATAGATCTCTGTGATTGCTCGCTGTACTCTGGGTATTCTCATAACACCTGGTGACAATAGGTATCTTCTAGAGAAGAGATGTTCCAGGAGGAATGAGATTCCCTCAAGAAAAAGAGAACCTGTATAAGTCAAATTAACGTGAAGAGAAGATTCACTGAAGGAAATTATGCAGAATTCATCCTTGGGGCTAAACAGGCTTATCGCTTTTCTTATGTGACAAAAACATACTTGCCAAGAAGATGTAGCACTGCTATGTTAATTCCTTATGTGTTGAGTTAAGGACCTTTCCAATCAAAGGAAGAAAAGAGCTCTGCTCATTCTAAAACACTTAGGGTTTGTACACAAAGGCTTTATTATGTATTTCTCTGTATTTTAAGAATTGAATATGCCCCTTTTCTATTTTCACCCGCTAAGCTTTAAG
Source organism: Dromas ardeola (assembly GCA_013398915.1). NCBI lineage: Eukaryota > Metazoa > Chordata > Aves > Charadriiformes > Dromadidae > Dromas > Dromas ardeola. The sequence continues at coordinate 90,566 of VYZM01018432.1, forward strand.
CTGAGCTAAAGCAATAGCTAAAAAATTCATGAACAAAATGGTTTCATCTACAAACACTGCAATAAAATCTCTTGTAAGGAGGTTCAATATTATTTTGTTACCTTATTATAAGGAAAAAGAATGAAAATGAAATAAAACCACTGGTTTAGGTCTGTATAAAAAAGACATTTTAGAAAGGAAAATGCAAATATTTTTGTCTTTTTATAGAAAACAGTTTAATTACTTTTACAAATTACGCTCTAAGAATTAGTTTAGTTATGAATAAAAATCCACAAAGATTTTACTTCAAAATTATTTAAACAAGATATTTGGGCATTTTTTACTTTCCTCCTCAATATATCAGAAAGGTGGACTTTTCTGTTTCTTTCTTTCTTCCTTTTAAAAAACGAATGAAGCCTAGATTGCCAATAGTTTTTTTCAGATTCTTGAAACACTGTGTATAAATTTACTATTTATTATCTGGGGAAAAAAGTAATTCACCCTAGTAGGATTATGACTCCAGAACACTAACTCAGATGCAAATGGGAGAAGTGGCTGATTAGGACCTGAATGATCTATTACTGCAATTCACCGTGACAAGGCAGTGGTGTCTTATGGAACAAGTAATCCAGACAGGAAGCACATGTTATGAAGGAGGCAAATTATCACAACCATAAATGTACAATCTGCTGGAACTACATTTCATAATGGCTTGTAATTTTTGTTTCACATTTTCATTTTTAGGGACTACTCCCTTATTTTGCAACCGTCTCTACTACATATAAATATTTGTGTGAACACTTGATCAAGAAAAGAATGTTGTTTCACACTGAAATGTGTCTTTTAGTCTGAATGATACAATTTCCGTGTTTTACTTTTAAAAATGTTTATTAATGACTTTGAAACAAATTTTGCATCACTGAAATATTAATTAAAATGTTAATTAAATGCCAGACCAAAACAATTTTTCATAATTACTTCAAGGGTTTTGCTCTGCTGAAACAACTCAGTGAGGTCAACACGAGTTTGGTAAACATTTTAGCCAGACCAAAGCTGTTCTTTGGAAAAGAGTTGAGGATGAAACATTTATTTCTAACCATATGCCATTGATCTTCCATGGTGTGCAGCCAGCCTAGGCTGCTGGCTCACTCTCAAATGCGGGGTCTGCCGTCAGCTAGGAAATCCAGCCAGGCTCTTGTGGAACTGGCTTTGCTCTACAGCAGCCAGTGGAAGACCTGCCTTTAAAGGAAAGGCTGGTGGAGCAGTGCTAAACAAGCTGGCTGATGCACAGACAACCTGCTGGGTCTAGGGAGTCTCTTGATTGAGAAGAATTTGCCACTTTGTGAACTGTAGGCTTAGGGGAAGGTGGAGAGAATGCTCCACCGCCTTGCTGTGTTTCAGATTAGTCTACCAGGGATTGGTACAGCTAGATGAGTTTGGTTACAGACAAGTGACCTGGAGTATCGTTCCATGCTCAGCACTGTGGTTAAAATGCTTGAGGTTATAGTTGGAATGGCTGTAGCCATCCTGTCCTGGCCCTAAGGGCAGGAGAAATGTCAGCAACTGGTGAGGCAAGAGACAAACTAGTAAACCCCAGGTATCCACATACTGGTGCATCAAAGTATGTCTTAAATACCACCTCAGTAGCGATTAGATACAAATACTCTTCCCAAGCAGTGCAAGCCTTCACAAGGAATTAATAACCTAAACAAAGCCTTTAACCCAGTCTAGGAAAGGAACTGTTAGAAGGGATCATAAAATTTATCAAACACCTCAGAAAAAATCCAGTTGGTTGTTTCACAGTAGCTACGCCCTGTACTGCCTTGTCAGGCAGGTTATTTGAATAGTTGAAGGATTTCTATGAACAAAAATATGAATAGTAATGAAATACGCAGAGAAGAATAAAGATGCACACATAAACCCCTCAATTTTTAAAATCCTCTTCTTTAAAATCAGTGCTTTCAACATTAGCAGCCATAATGCTTTTTTTTTTTTTTTTTGGAAAATGGTGTGAGAAATCTGAAGTATTGAAATTTCCAGACTCTAAACTGCATATTGTGAACAAGCTAATTACTACCCAAATGACAGTGGTTACCACTGCTTATTTCCCTCCAATATTTTTTTCAAAATCTCATTGAAAATTGGATGTATAACAGTAAGCTAACAGTGTATTTTTAAACGTGTGCTATCTTAGTCTCCTCATGTTACTTCACAGGGTACTTTGCCCATGCAAAATATCAAAGATAGTAAATTTACTAATGCAGCTTACCACAAATGGCAGCATACCCAAAGCAGGCAATATACCTCTTTATTTTTGTGGAAGTTGGAATAATCGACAAAAGCCTTACTGAACCAAGTGTTCAGTTAGTTTAAACTGCCTAGGTATTCCATTTTTCTCCCTTGCTCTACATTCCTCCCCTCCGTGTTTCACAAGGCACTGCTTTCTTTACAATATATTTTCCCTGATACCATATGTCCTTATGTCAGAATCCATCCACGTAGATTGCTATTTTCCCTCACAGAATACTCTACAGCAGCGTGGAAGATTTGTTCTCTATTTGTTTGAGCTGTTTTAGCCGTCAGTGCTAAAGCACAATGGCTTCTAGTTGTCTGTAAATAGCTTTGTCCTTAGGGCTTGGAGGGCGGTTTATTTTTCCTGAAGCACAGCACAAATGTGATGCAGCTGAATAGACATTGCAATGTACCCGAAATGCTATAGGGCCTTTGCTGTGCCAAGATGAGGACCGTGAAATTTTGCTATCTCTTTTCTGCATAAATTGAGCTGATTTTTAATCTTCAGAAGAAAAACTGACTAGACCAAAGGGAATTATATTGATATTTTCAACAGTCTGAAGAATAATAGCTTTGAGGAACAACGTCATTCATCTGTAGCTTTTTATGAAACTGGCTTTCTTCCATAATCAGGCTGATAGACTTTTTGATAGCTACTGTGTAACTATGTAAGGGAAACTTTTAAATGTTAACACAGAAACTGAAATCAGTCCTTCTTAAATGTAGTTTGCTAACTTGCTAAATACTTCACATGTAGATAAGTCATTTTCAAAGGTGAGTGGTACTTCCACGTTTTAAAATTATTAATTGCACTTCATGTATTCATAGGTTAATATCATCATGCTTACTCTGTTCCCTTGTGACTTTCTTCATAAGATAATCTAATTTTACAGTTTTAGTGGCATTTAAATATGTGTTTAACCAGAAGGTCTCGGGCCTCTGAGGGACACATTGGACAAAAACATTTGGAGTAAATAATCAAGTATGTAATGTGGATTCAGGCCTTAAGCTGAGCAATGTTCTGTTGCCTGTTGTGGTGTAGGTATCTGGTTTTACATTATGCTCTCATTCATCATATATGAACAACTTCACAGCTGTTATTTCCTTTCAGCTTAAGCAAATCATGCCTGTGGTAGCCAAGGGCAAAATTAGCTCAGTAGAAATCAGAAGTTATTTTTAAACATAAAATTATTTGTTTTGATAGAGAAAAAAAAATCTTTTTATACAACCAGTGTATTTTTCCATAATTTCAGAAGCAAATGCCTCTGAAATGTATTTCCCTCCGCAATTATTCCGAACTAAACATTTATTGCTATATTCAGTTAGCCTGAAATACTCCATAGACGATTCTCTGTAGGAGAATTTGTATTCTATATTGTTTTGTTCTCTCAGATATTTTTTATTAAGTTATTTGGGTGTTATTTTTATGTACATTTGTTACTGTTATTTATGGGATTTTTGTCACTCTTGAAGAAAAAGAAATAAAATCCCAAAACGTATTATAAATGTGATCTGGTTTATGCAAATGGAGATGTTAAACACTACAAGAGATTGCTTTTTAGTAACTCATTATAAGAATAACTTTTTTTTTTAGTAGTAGTCTTCATTAGAGGGTCCCAAAGCCCTTTATGAATAGCAATTAGTTAAATCTTTTGGTTCCTGAAAGTGCGCCACGTCCTGAATCATTTAACATCAGAGAATACCTCAATCTTGTGTATAATCAGACAATGAAAACTTCATAGATGTAACTGAAGAATAAAATAGGGAAAATTGGAATGTTTGAAGAGCAATGGAAAATTTAAAGGGCAAAGGTAACATTCCTGATTTCCTTCCTTTAAAGACCATTGTGTCTTAGTTCCTTTACTTATGACTCTTTATATATCAGATACAGTAGAATCTGAAAATCATTTGTACTGTCCTTTTACAGCTCTGTAAATGAAAGCACCAACAGTTTAAGTCATAATCATGTCAAAAGAGTAACATAATAACATCTGGGAATGGACACCTCTACTTTTGTGTTTATGAATATAAGAAATTGCATTTCAGTATTTATTTTACCATGTCTGTTTGCAATTTGTGCTTGTCGAGGCCGAAATGTGGATATTCCCATACACAAACAGTGGTGGAAAGCCACAGAAAAGCCTTTGCTGCAAACTTGTTCTGCTAGTGCTGTGTTTAGCCTTTGTATTCGTACCTCCACATCCCTTCTCAATAGAGACCTCCTCCCAGCTCTTTTCTCAGCCTTGAAGGTGACCCCTGGAGAAGTCTTTCTGTGAGTGGTGAGAATAACCCATCCTGTGGTTCTTACACCAGGTCTCCACCTGACATGCTGCGGGACTTGCTGGTGGCTGATAGCAGGACACAAGCTTTAGTAATAAAGGATATTCCCACTATACCAGTGAGTATGACAAGTCCTGGAGGGCAGCCCTGTGATGAACGCGCACTTCAGTTGTTAAAGGTGCTGTGACAACTTTTTCCTGCCCTAGATAATGGCATCAACTCACTGCCTCTTGCCTGTTAGCTCCGAGCTCTCCTTCAGACAAATCTGTGTCTGCAGGAACCTGAGTCCTCTGAGCTGCCACAGTACATGCTCACCCGCACACTTTACGTTGCCATGCTCAAGCATAATGCTCAGAGAAAAGGAGTCCTTTCTTAAAAGATCTTAAAGCACTAGTTAATGTATGGTGTATGACTTACCATGGGAACACTTTAATACTTATTTTACACTATTCCTTCTTCTCTAATACCAGATAATAGAAATAGTAGAGGCATACAAACAGGGAGGCAAAGGTTGTATCCATGGATGAATTTGAAAATAATTACTTCTGCCATAAATCTTGCAGTCCATATGGATAAGGTACAATACTGGCACTGATATCTACAGGTCCATCTGCACAGAGCCTCATTTTACTGCATAAGGTAAAGCTTTGTAAATCCAGCCATCTGTTTTCAGTGCTGTTTATTCCCCAGAACCTCGAAGTAAGGTTGGGCAATAAAGATAAAATGTAAAGAATTCCTCTATGTCATATGACTGAATTTAAAAAAATAATATTAAAGGATTAAAAAATAACATTTGACTATTTTATATGATCATTGCTGTCCCTAAAATTATTAAAAATAATAAATACATCCTTTGACTATGGTAATGGCATCTGCTGAATACTGTGTAGTCATAAAGACCTAATCCTGCTTTACCTTGCCGTAGAACCCAGCTTCTCCACCAATGCCAATGGAGTGACAGCACTGCAGAATCAGGTTCCTTATATAATTTTTTCCCATGGATTTGCTGTCCCTGATAATAATGAGGGGAAAACTTGTTTTGACTCTCGCAGTGATTTCTTTTGGCTTTTGGAGTACCCGTGGATGTTTTAAAAAATATTATCACTGCCTCCTTTGTTGTGGAACGCAGGATTATAAATACATTTGGTAATATCTGCTTAGTGGATTGAGCACTTTTGATTAGTCCCAGACATACATATATGAAAAAATCCATTCTGTGAGACTATTCATGGATCAATAACAGGTTCGGTGCATTCCATAAATCCAATACACTAACAATCTGAAACTGTGAGGTGCTGGAAAATGCTAGAAGGTACTTCTGCTTTGTCTAGCTTGGGATGAAGTGTTCAAAGCTGATATAAATTTCCATGTGAAGAAGTAGTAATAATGTAATCATAAAAGTTCCTCAGGTAGTGCTGCACCTTAATAATTCCTATTGAGAAAATACAAATCTACGTAGAGAGCCACCTCTCCTGAGGCCAGTTTATCAGAAGTATCTGTATTATTGTTTGAAGAAAATGAAAATGAAAGACATATTCAGTCAAGTCTAAGCATTCAGTTCTGTTATTGATCCTGGAGAACCTGAAAAATTTCATCAGAAGTAGCAAGGCCTCAAGGCACCTTGGAGATCACTGAGAGAATATGAGGATCTACTATCAATCACTTCATTTTTATTTATGCTTTTGGCTGGCTTCTTTTCTCCATATAAAATCAGATCAAATACTGAAGAAAAAGAAGCATCTTGGAGGCAGTTCGGACTTTTCAGACTGAAATGTAGTAAGTAATATGTTACTTAAGAACAGGTAACATGTCCCAAACATTCTACCTTGTTATTATTTTAGAATCAGTTTTTCCCCAAATTTTCATTTCCTACTGTCTGCATGGCTGCTAGTAGTCACTAGACACCCTGCTTGGACAAAAAATTGTATTTATTCTTTGACATATTCAACATCTTAAGGGTCTTTTCCAACGTAAATTATTCTGTGATTCTCTATGTAGTTTAAGAGCATAAACTCACTTTGTATTTTCGCACAAACTCCCAAACCACTGATAGTTTAAGTTAGAAGCTAAAATCTACGGCCATCTCTTTAATTCAATAAACACGTATTTGAAATAGCTGGCTGCCAACCAGTGACTTAGGCACTAGTGATGTAATAGTTAAATGTTTAAACTAATACATATCAGTCCAGGTGCCCTGAATTACTTTAACTTAAACCACTATAAATACAAGACTGATGGATAGTTCTTTCATTTAAGTTGTTTGTTGTTTTTGTCTTGCTAAATCTTTGTAAACTGTTGCGTTTTTTTTAACTTAGTAAATAATCAATTCTTTTTGCTTCCACCTTGCCCTGGTGCTTTTAAAGGTGACTTTAATTTGTCTATCTAATATTAGGAGTTAACTCTGTTTCTGTGGGTATGATAATCCTTAATGAGGAGTTTGTGGGACCCTACAAGAGAAGCTTAACTCCTAACTAGCTCATTTAACATGCAGCGACCTGTACATCTACATAAAATGCATAGCTTTGTTTTGCAAATAGGTGATAAAAGGATCTTCAAGCCCCTAGCAGTAACCAGAAAAGACTCTTGGTGCGTAGCAAGATATTTGGGAATCATTCTGAAGATCCAGGTGTTGCAAAAGTCTGTGTGTGATACACCTGAAAAATTTTGCTTCACAATTTGAAGCAAAAGTGACTACCAGCCCAGTCTAAGCCTCTCTTCCATAGAAGAGAGAGGACTCCATAAAGAAGTGTGTTTAAAGTAGTGGCTTCATGTCCTGACTTCTTCCACTTTTGGAAGGTGAAGGTCCAGTTTTTCTTCTGTATTCCAAGTCTTCATTTCACACGGGGAGGTCCATGAGACAAGTTCCCTTAAAAGAAAAAGCAAAATTCCTGGTTTTAAATTGAAATTAAGATGTGTGGAGTAAAATTTGGAACCATTTAATCCTTAAGGATTTACAAGTGCTTTCATGCCAGAGATCAGGTTTGTTTAAATAAATGGGTGTCCATGCTGAACAGGTATGTGCCTGCTTTTATGATTTTCCTAAAATTATAGCTTGTAACATTTCTGCATAAGTATTTACAAATTTAGCATCTATTATCCTTTGATTATAGAAATGCTTTTTTTTTTTTAATTTTAATAAATACTGTTTGATGATCAAAAAACTGGAGAGGAACTAGTCATTCATTTTCAGTTAGCCTTATCTGGCATCTCATTTCAACAGCTACCACTACAATTGGCTTCTAAGAAGTTTCATAAACTAGAAAATATGTTGAAACTAAATCATAGAATGGTTTGGGTTAGAAGGGACCTTAAAGAGTTCCAACCCACCCTGCCATGGGCAGAGACACTTCCTACTAGACCAGGTCGCTCAAAGCCCCATTCAGCCTGGCCTTGAACACTTCCAGGGATGGGGCATCCACAACTTCCCTGGGCAACCTGTTCCAGTGCCTCACCACCCTCACAGTAAAGAATTTATTCCTAATATCTAATCTAAATTTCCCTTCTTTCAGTTTAAAACCGTTACCCCTCATCCTATCCCTAAACTCCCTGATAAAGAGTCCCTCCCCATCTTTCCTGTAGGCCCCCTTTAGGGACTGGAAGGCTGCTATAAGGTCTCTCCGGAGCCTTCTCTTCTCCAGGCTGAACAACCCCAACTCTCTCAGCCTGTCCTCACAGGAGAGGTGCTCCAGCCCTCTGAGCATCTTTGTGGCCCTCCTCTGGACCTGTTCGAACAAGTCCATGTCTGTCTTGTGCTGAGGACTCCAAAGCTGGATGTAGTACTCCAGGTGGGAGTGTTTCATATTGGAAGATGAACAGGCAAATCTCATTGTAGGTAAATATTGTTAATAGTTTATTAAGTCAGTCCATTCCTGCAACACAAAACAATTGAATATGACAGAGCTGGGAAAAGTATGTAAAATTGTTGGTCTGTGATTTATAGTGAAAAGGTTAATCTTTAGTTCAACAGGTGGCTAGTCAAAAGGCATGAACCTTACCTGTAAAATCAATGTTGTTAGTTTTAAATAGACGATATCACAAACTCAGAATCTCTAAAACTGTTCATTAATCACTGGGAACTGAGGTGTAATTTCCATATAAAGACCTATCACACCTGTCCCCTCATGTGCTCTATCTATGAGGCATTGGTTTTTCAAATTTGTGAAATTGTTCTGCAGTCAGAGAAAAGATAAAAGCTGAAGTCCTTTAAAAACAATCTCAAGTACGTTGACTGGTATATTCCCATTATTACAGGTTATTTAAGTGAAGTTGCTGCAGGAGACTCATCAAACTTCTGTCAGCTAAAAAGCAATTGTTATGTCAATGGAAAGTGATGAAATTGCCCTCAGGGACTCAAACAATTTAGAAATAGAGTTGCAATGAATACCAGGAGTGACAGATGAAAAGAAACATCTCCTGTTTGACCAGTTTCTATGGATAATAGCATTCCAGAATCAAAGCCATATTTGATCAATTAGTACTGACTTTGTCAGCAAGTTAGTAAGAACAAAATATTATCTCCTAGAGGTTTACCTACAGAAAATGCCATTACAAAGCCATTACTAAACTTTAATATTCAGTGACCACTACAAGAATAGATTTTAAATCAACATCAATAAAATTGATATCTTACATTATGCATATAAATAAAACCTTATCTATTCTAAGGTTTGACATAATGACCGTATATTGTTTCATAATATAATATTTAAATTTTGGAGGGGTTAAATTTTCAAGCAAAATCTATTTAAAAAATTTGGAAATACATTGTCTAGAATCATTGGTAAACTGAGTAGAATTTAAAGAATGCATCAGTGCAATTAGTAACAAATTCAATCAAATCTTGTACTATATCAAATTGCTCTCCCGCCAAGTTATGTGAATGTTTCAAACTACCCTACTTTAAATAGACATTGCCAGCACAGTCCTAGTAGTGCAGCATGAAACTGAAATAAATAAATGAGAAAGATGCAATAAAAATATTAAAAAATGCATTTTTCTTCTTCATGCCTTTTCCCAAAGCATTGGGTTTTTAAACTAGTTACTTCATCAAAATTTGTATCCACTGGCTATTGGTGTATTGTAGAGTAGGAAATGGACTTAAAACTTTGATCATGCTTTTTGGCTCAGAAATGCTGGAAATTAATCCAAGCAAACCTTTCACAGTCCTTGGGATATATAAATTGGGATATTTTTAATGAATCTTTTTTTATAAATTGAAGATATCTGTATAATTTTTTCAAGTTATTTATATTAAAAAAGTAGAATTTTATCATACATGTAGTTTGGGTCACCTACAATCAAATATGTTTCTAATCTAAAATGTATCTTTCTATATCTTTCATCTATCTAAAATCTGATATCAAATACCTAATCTGATACCTAGGTAATATCTATCTAATACTTACAAGGATGTGGATATTTGAATACTAGGAAAAAGAGGGTAAAGTATCTAAATATAGTCTTAATTTGGCTATCATGCCTATGTAACTGTGTAGCATTCATATAATTAATTGATACTGTTTTCCAATATTTCCGATATTCCAATGATAAAAACATTGTAAGCACATGGCAAATCCCATGGGCATTTGGGAAACGGACACTATTAGATGCTGCTTAAATTTTCTTTTTTTTTTTTTTTTTTTGGTGGGGGTGAACGGCAGGATGAAATATTATGCTATATTCAAAGACTAAAATGTCTAATCTATGTCTTGGACCCTCAACAGCACGGTAATTATTACAAATGTGGATCTTTATCTACTACATACAAGGAAGATAGAATATGCTGGGTTATTGTGCACTTGGGAAACTGTCATCCACAGACTTCCAGATGTGAAATTATAATGGATTCATTGTATAAATTGCCATCTGGGGATGAAGGGTCAAGTCTTTCGTTATAACATGAAATGAGATCTTTCATAGTTCCCTTATAGCATGAGTGATTTAACATATATGAAAAAAAGGTTGGGTATTCTTTTTTTCCTTTTTCAGGGGGCGATTAGAGAGTGAATCTAGTGAATCTGTACCAATGAGAAGTTGACGTAGCTGAAAGTGTAGCTTCCTTTTCCTCAAAATGATCCTCAAACTTGCCTTAATATCATGTTTTTTTCTTTATGCACAAAATGTTAAACAAGCCACTTTTGCCAATTACTTCTCAGCAAATTCTTTGACTTGACTAATGAATCAAACAAATATTGATAGCTTGAGAGCATCCAGAGGAAAGGAAAATGTAGGTGATTGTTGATTAAGAACACTTATAAATCCTAATGAGGTTTCTGCAGAGCTCAGGATCTGTCATGTCAGATACATGTATATCAAGTATTTGAATATTTTGTCAGACTATCTAGTAAAAATATAAACATTTGTAACAAACAGAAGTGTTTAAAAACTGAATCTAATTGATTTAGTTTGTATATCTATTTTGGGGAAAGTTGAACCCGCTTTCCAGATTACATGGATTGTAGTGACTTGAGCTCCATTGACTACACCTCAGTGCACAAGAGAAACCTGCATGTGGACATCTATCTGTCACAAACTGTCCTCAGTTCCCATCTTGCTCCACACTAGTGGTATTAGTATGGAGAGGAAAGGAATTTAACCATGTAGTAAATTTAGAACAAAGTATGCTTCCTTTTGGCATACCTATCCTGACAGCTTGAATCCATGGTAAGCACAGATCTGAGACTCTACTCCTTTACCCAAACACTTGGGTGGAAAAAGAAAATATTGAGTGCAGTTATTCTTCCTGCATGGAAAAGTAGACAAAACCATAAGCTACTCTACTGTGAGTTACTATAGTGGTGTGATACTCTGTCCCTGTCTGAATTTGCTCTATTACTGAATTTAATCGCTATAATAATGATAGTTGCTTTGAAGCAACATGAAATATACTCTTCAGTTTTATCTAATTAAAGCATTCCATATCAAAAGGAAAGGCATAATTTATGGTTATTTTATATAATCTTTATGATTTCAATAATATATACGAAGTGTAAGTGGCAAAGCACCAGAAGTAATTTTATACAGGGTATCCAGCAAGCAAAGCAATAACGATCAGCTATGTACATATATTAAAAAAAAAAAAAGTTAAAAATTAGTTTTTGATCTTGAAAAATCATCATTTAAAAAAGAAAGTATAGGAAAACAAATTACCTCCTGAATGATCTGTTTTGCTGGGAATCCTGTTCTAAAGAAAACAATTTTGGTTCTATACACTTGGTTATAATCCCCAAATTAGCCTTGAGCGGAGTAATTCTATATATTGCAGTCCTATTTTGGAAAGAGAGAATTTTAATTTATAAAAAATATGCAAAAACCCCCCCTGTTAATTTATTTGCTGTGACAGAACCACTTGGTATTGCTAGATTTTATACCTACAGAAATATTTCAAATGGGCAGCTTTAAGTACCAAAGAAAAATATTATTTTCTCAGAGGTACATTGAATTTCCTGGTTTTATTACAATAGCTAGTTAACACAGACAGGGAATTCTCCTTAAAACCAAACATCTGTATTAAATCAAAACCCAGGATATAAATCTTTCATACTTCAGCTAGAGTGTGAGCAGTCAAGCTGAACTCAGTGCAGGGATCTGTGGGTGAAATTCTATGTTCTTACCTATATAAAAAATTAAGCAAATAATTCTTTGCCTCCAAATAAATAGATCCTTAACAGCAACAGTAAATTTGTAACTAAATGTTCTTTTTTTAATGATAACTTCTATTAGTTTATATTATAATTTCAAAATTCTTTATCTTTCAAGCAGAAATTATAACTTTAGAGCATTAGGTGAGGTTTCCACATTCCTGAAGAACCAAAAACCAGCAAAATCAACATCTGATAACCTTCTATTAACAGCTATGGAAGCTGGGATTTGGCAAGAAAATGGTATCTCTTGAGTAGACAAGCTTTTGAATTTACCTTTTATTTATTTGTTTATTTATTTTCAAATTTATCGATCTATTAAAATAGTATTTCATATGTCTGGTGTATTTTGTAGCAATATTCAGAAAAAACGTTGTCCATATGCCTTATCAAAGCTTCTTTTTAGTATAAAATTAGATTCTGATTGAATAATATTTTTCGCTAGACAGTAGTAACAGCTCTGTAGCTTTCTGGTGATGGATATACAGTATTGCCTGTTCTGGTGTGTGCTTCCCTTTCATGGTTATGCATCCTGTTCTAGTGTGTTCTGGAGTCATGCTAGTGTCAGTTTGCCCACTGACTTGTTTAGGACACGAGGGAAATAGTACACAGAAAGATTTTACCAAGGGTCATAAAGGTCTGGTTATAAAGACCTGTTAACCTTGAGGTAAGTCTTTGCCCCTGATAGAAAGTGCCTGATAGAAATGCAAATCCCTCTGATAAAAATTCAAATACAGACATATTTGCAAATAATCACAACTAACCTTTTTGTTTTGTAGTTTTTAGGTTTGACCACATTATTGGCTATTTGAAGAGCATAATTCTTAAAAAAGGGCAGCACGTCTACCAAGGAAAACCTACTAATTGTTCACACTGCTGCAGAAATGAAAGAAAAAGGTCACCAGCTCACAGAATGGCTGAGGTTGGAAGGAACCTCCAGAGGTCGCCTAGTTCAAGTCCTCTGCTCAAGCAAGGTCACCTAGAGCCTGTTGCCCAGGACTCTGTTTACACAGCTTTTGGATATCTCCAGGGAGGGAGACTCCACAACCTCCCTGGGCAACCTGTTCAGTGCCTGGTTATCCTCACAGTAAAAAAGTGTTTCCTGATGTTCATATGGATCCTCCTGTGTTTCAGTTTGTGCACATCACCTCTTATCCTTTCACTGGGCTCCACTGAAAAGAGCCTGGCTCTGTCCTCTTTTCACTCTCCCTTCAGATATTTGTACACATTGATGAGATGGCCCCTGAGCCTTCTCTTCTCCATGCTCAACAGTCCCAGCTCTCTAATCTCGGAGCTGAGATGCTCCAGTCACTTAATCATTTTAGAAGCCCTCTGTTGGACTCTCTCCAGCATCTCCATATCTCTCTTGTTCTGGGGAGCCTAGAAATGGACACAGTACTCCAGGTGTGGCCTCACCAGAGCTGAGTAGAGGGGAAGGATCACCTCTCCCAACCCTGCTGGCAACAATCCTCCTAATGCAATCTAGGATGCAATTAACCCTCTTCATGGCAAGGACACATTGTCCTGAGGTAAGTAGTCAAGACTGGCTCTATATGTGCTCACTTCACAGAACCTTTCTCTGGGTCCTTCTCCAGTTCTAAAATGTAAGTATTCATCTGTCTGGGTTTTCAGATGAGAAAGTCTGAAATAATCCTTGGGCTACATGAGAAACCATGAGAGAGGGATATCAGCAGCATATGGATGAAGGTATGTCTCCATGACTTTGAGGTTTGCAAGAAGACCTGTTGTCTTGTTTCAGAGTGAAAAGCCTAGTGGGGCAGTGCTGAGAAATGCAAGAGATGAGGGGGCCAGACCTGGTGCAATCTCCTCCTCACCACCCTGTGGAAGTGACCTCACCTGTGCAATTGCTCAGTGTGTGCCCAGACACTGAAATGTAGCTGGCACTGTGTGAAAACATGCCAGCAAGAATGTGAACAAAAAACCAGTGTATGTGGCAAGGGTTGCATGGATCAATGCTTAAGGCCATATCATAATCCTGTTTTATTCAGTTGTAGAAATGTATATTAGACATTTAGATGTACATTTGTACATAACGTACAGTTAGACATATTACTTATTCAGACATTAATAAATTAATCTAATTGTAGAAATGCCTTTAAACACACCTTTGTGTTCAACCCTAATACTTTTTCACATGCTTAGCTTTAAATTTGTGCTTTGATATCCATGATAATGAGGCATATACCTAAAATCAAGGATGTGTATGAATGCCTTTCTGAGGAGGCACCTTCCTAAATTTGGCCTGTTTTTTTATGTTGCGGTGGCAGTTCTCAAGCTTACTTCGGATGCTTTGCAAGTGTAAGTGAATCTTTCTGCAAAACAAAGATAAGAAGATAAAAGGCTGACAGCTTCCTAAGGCAAATAAATCAACAGCATTACAGTGAGGACACAAGACTGGGTATTTTCAAGGTTTCTGTTGAAGGAGACTTTGGTTCTGGAAACTTCTCATCTCAGCCAAGTAAAAGACAACTTGCCTCAATCAGGGTGCTTTGCATAACAGTACAGGGTCTGACAAATTGATTCAGTAAAAATCTTTGTTTCAGCCTCTGAGATCTTGTAGGATATAACCTGCCCATCTCCACAAGTGTGAGAGAGGAGAAGCCTCCTGGGGAGGGAGGGCAGCTGCGGCTGGGCAGCTGGCGAGTGCGCCGGGGCACTGACAACACAGGTGGTGTGAGCTGTGTGCTGAGACACCCGCAAGTGTCTTGGCATGTGTCCTGTCCACTCGCTGGCTGCTGGAGTCCAGGAGTTTGCCTCTAGTTTACCTGGAAAATAGAAAACTTGAATGGTGGCATTCCACCTCTTGCTGTGTAATTAACTGTGTAATGTGTAAAATTAAAACAATCAACACCCAATGAAAAAATATTAATTGCCTTAAAATAATTATTGTGAGATTAGGCAGTGGTATCAGGTTTGTAAATAAAAGGTTTTATTATACTAGCCTATGTTTCTTTTTCTACTCTCCTCCCTACTAATCAAAAGTAGAATTCTAAGCTTCATCTCTTGGAATGGTTCAGTGACATATGTGACTCATATAAAATTTAAAAGGTTGCCATCCCAAGCTGCTACAAAAGGGGTTTTCTAATCGATCAGAACTTCTGAATTATTCTACAGTCCAGCATTGCACAGTCCTGAAAACTGCAAGTTCCTATAAGCTGCCTTAGCAGTGAATGTCAGTAAAAAACCAAAAGAACAGGCATTTCATCAGTGCTTTATTCTAGTCAGACAGTTTTCACATATTTTCATGGGTGGCACAACTATTCATACATTTGAA
The DNA here is from genome assembly GCA_013398915.1 of Dromas ardeola. Lineage (NCBI taxonomy): Eukaryota > Metazoa > Chordata > Aves > Charadriiformes > Dromadidae > Dromas > Dromas ardeola. The sequence continues at coordinate 106,052 of VYZM01018432.1, forward strand.
TTGATCATGGTAATGCCTCTGTGCACTGACAATTGATACAAACGAGATAAAAAGGAACATTTAGTCATCAGACGATAACTTCTCCATTTAAAATTCTCTCCTAAATTAAATGGGACAGTAACTGTCAGGAATTAATACTGAAAGGGACTAAATCTGTAGCTGCCATTATGTGTTAAAAATACCCTGCCAATGACATTTTCACTGTACATGTCAACTAAATCCACAATTAGTATTAGCTTTGAGGAATGATCTGACGTGTGAAACGGCCGCAGTACCAGGAAACACACCTCAAAAAACTTCAATAAGCTTCATAATGTGAATACACAATTAAATAACATTTAAAATACAATAATGGGAAATACAACAAAATGTAAGGTGTGGACACCTGTAGAGAGCTTCCTGCTGAGCAATAAGGCTGCAAATTGTGTCAGAGTAGATACAATCTACTGCACTCTGAAGACAATATTCTGTTCTCTGACTTCCACTCAGTAGTCACACACTCTTTGGGCAGCACACAGAAATCTGTGAATTTGGAGATTAATTGCGTTGCCCAGGGAAATACATCAATATTATTTGTGAGAAATATGTTCTGGACAAATTGTTGAATGTCATATGAGCATTTCTTGAATTTTGAGTCTATAATAGCATTTAATTAATTTTAACGATGAGCTTAGTTATTAATTTAATGATTCTGTGATGCAGAATATTGAGTTTCACATGAGATATTTGTTTCCAGTGGCATGTTTTTACAGATATGTCCTCTGTAACATTTGCATTGTGATTCACTGCGGTCTTTCATCCAGATACTGAAAGACGTGGACTGGGCCTCTGCTTAAATGTGGGTGCTCATTCCTTTTTATTTCTCCAGTCATTACTGCTGAGGTTGGTATCCATGTAGCTGGACATTGAAGCAGGCCAGGAACAGATCTAAGTTAAAAATAACCCAGGAATAAGGCAGGGAGGGGGAAATTTAATTTAACTCATTCCAGTTTGTTGCACGGCTCCATAAGTGCTTTTGCTGGCGTAAGGGAAAGGGAGCAAGGGACTGCTGAGGAATGAAGAGTGGGGTAAGGTTAGGGGACCACACAAGTTTATACAGAGCCAAAGTGTTTGCCTTGGTAATCTGTTCTGACTCCATCACTGCTATGCAGTTTCAGAACAAAAAATGTATTTAAAACTCCAGACTTTAATTAGAAAATTGCTAGAAGGAAATACAGCGTGGAATGAATCACACTGTGACAATGAAGTTTTGTCTACTATTGTGTGTGGTTTTTTATCCAGCTGTGTTAGCTTACATTAGCTAACAACATCTTCCTCTCCTTAAAAGAAATCACTGTGTCCAAACCATCTTAGGAAAAAAGGCAGTCATCAGTAAAAGGAAATTTATTTCTCTCAATGCAAAGTATTACTGTTTTATGGTAAGAGCTATAGCATTTAGCTCATTATATATAATATAACCTTTAGAAATAAAATAGTGGCATTCTTTTTGAGATAGACTGTTCGCATATAATTTAAAACATAAATGACTGGGTAATGCTGAAAGATGAATCAAAGACAAAATACTGTTCCTACTATTTAAAGCTGTATTCATGCTTCAGGGAGAGACTGAGCATTTTTTTTTCTACAGTGAAATAAAAGTGCATTTTTAAAAGGAGGGAAAAAGAACACGGGTCTGTGAGAGATCTCTTTGATCCTGAAGTCCAGCCTTGTTACAGCAGGCAGCATCTTCATATAATTCTATCTGAAAACTCATCAGGTTCCTACATCAACTCCCTGCTTTAACACTTGAAAGTCTTTAGCAGAATATCACTCCTTCAACAGTCAAAGACCTCCAATTTTTTCAACTCAAGCTAATTCAAGTGACCAGTTAACTTATCTTATATGACTAGAGAATCCACATTTGTTTGTGAAAGTCTGGATTACCTTGGAACGTGGAAATTTCATTTTATCCCTGTTTTGCCACCTCCAAGACATATTCTTAATAAAGAAAGGTAATACAACATGCCATGATAGCACTAATTGCTAATTCTGGCTTTTCAAAATCAGACTGTGCTTGGCAAGCTGAAGCAGCCGTCTAAAATAACTAAAAGTTCCCCTCCTTTCACATAGCTTGGTGGGATATTAGGGAATTCAGTGGAGAAAGGCATGGATATATTTTCTTTTTCTCCAGTGGAAGCACCTGCACTTGGCTCTGACAGTAGACCAGGTTCTTTCTATGTTGTTTGTCTTTTGCGTTCAAGTGGCAGATGAGGTGCTGACACAAAGATACCACAGATTCACCTTTGAATTTTGCTAATTTTTGAGTCTGTAAGAAAGACTTCCCAGGGAGCATTCCCAAAGTTAGTAAAGATGAAGCCACGTTGTTTTGGTGGGGGGTGAGAGTAGAACCATGAGGGTATGAGCTGTGTGGTGTGCTACTTGCCCTTGGGGCCAGCCTGTAGTCCATGGTCCATTTTATTACCAACTATAAATAACCAGAGGACTTGGCTGTAAATTTTGCTCCGATTCCCGGACTGGTGAAAGAGCACACTTTTAGTTTTTTGTTTTCTAGGCCATACACATTAATCCTCTTTATCTGGGTTTGATAGGAACTCACCTGAGTTCGTGGCAATGGTGTGTATAACGTTACACAGTTGCAATACCCGTCACAATGAGAATCGGTTGGTGCAACGGTGTGCTCGGTGTAAAATAAACATCTTTTTTAGATATGACATCACAGCTGTAATGTCTTAAACAGTGCGCAATAGTTCCTGTATTCTGTGCTGGTGGAATGCCATGCAGAGGTCACAGTTTCTTTAGAAATGTTAGTTACTCAAAAGGGATATGATTTTTTAAAACAAACCTATAGTTACTTCAGTATTGCATTAAATTTCCTGTTAGCTTTCTCAGTTGTTGGCTATTAGTCTAATAAATCATCTAGAATTATTTCTGTCACTTGAATGGACAAGATATTAAAAAATCTGTAGTCTAAAGATTTACAGAAACATATAATAACTTCTGTTTATCAAGATGAAAGTTAAAACCTCTACTTCTGTGAACACTCCTGACAAAAAGAGTACTGTTCTGACATTTATGAAGAGCAAACAAAGTTGTGGGTGTAATGTAAGTCCAATTTACATATAAAATTTATCCTGTATTTGCAAAATTATGCTTGAATAAAATGTATGTTTCTCATAAGACCTACTTACATTTCGGGGGCACCCATATCTTCATTTTCTGACTCAATGGTCTTGGTTTTGTGGTTCTATGTGACAGTAATCTTATAGAAACATACTACCTACAGCTGCTAAAGCATTTCATCTAGTTTGAGGAGACTGTTAGAATTCTCTCCTCTTAGAACAAGCATGTTTGGTACGTTCAAAATACTGCGCTTTGAACTGGAATAGACTCTACTTGCTGTGCAAGCAGCACCATCATTATGAGATGAAAAAAACTTCCTTTGTCTTCTGTATTTATGTCAGAAGTGGAATTAACAGCAGTAGTAGCAGCAGGCCTACTCATGATACTGGGAATTTGATTAAAATTTTGTGGCAGAAAATGAGTATAACACATAGCCGAGTTTAGCCAACTGATACTGACTCACTAACTCAGACTTCAACACTCTTCCTCCCTTCTGAGACAGTCATATTTAATTTCAAAGTGGTTTGAAGTGTTCAATCAGAAAAATCAGAAATTCTCAAGTAAAGCTGCTCCAGGAAAATCTTTATAATGTAGAATTCAGCAAGAAAAGAAAGAAGTTTACAACTGCCACTGCCACTCTTTTCTTTTAAGCCCCCAATTTATCTTTCTTCTCTGTTTTAGACACAGGAAAGCAGATATGTACTCTATTTGATTAGTATATAGAAAGCACATGAGCTGGATGTACATTGACATTGGCTTGACTTCCTGATTGCAGCCTGAAGTTAACTGAAGGGGAGTTGCAAGAATGGTAGTGTCAAACTCTTCTCGGTAGTGATGGTGGTAGATGTTGCAGCAGCCACAAGTAGTGCAGATTAGGAAAAAAGATCTTCACTAAGAGGGTACTTCAGCTTTGGAAAGGTCTTTGAGAGAGTCAGGGAGCCTCCATCCTCAGCGTTTTCAAGATTTCACTACACAAATCCATAACTGAACCAATTAAGTTCTGTCAATAGGTCTGCTCCAAGCAGGAGAAACTTGATTATGGTCCAAAGTAGTCCATCTTCAGAGATACTTTTCAACTAATGCTTCTATGATTTTACAGAATAGTTGAAATTCCATAGCACAACATGCAATACATAAAGGATTATTTCAGTCCTATCAAATGCCCATCTTAGCCTTTCCAACTCAGTCCATCTAAAGGCAGATTTTGGAATTTCAAAAAGTACTGGTATGGATAGCACTTGAATGTTGCAGGCACATCTTTGTTCTTGATCATTGTTTGATCTAACCATGTTTAAATCAATTTTAACAGATACGTTACCAAACATTTCAGATGTTTCTGAGAGGTACACAGAGAGGATAATTTACCATGCTGAGAAAAGAATGGGCGGATATTAATTTCCACCTAATTTTAGACTTACAAGAGTTAGACTTTCATGTCTAAGACAGCCAGAGCTATTTGTTAATCACTCAAGAGAAATCTACTGGCTTTCCTAAGATAGTTGTCTAAGATAGGGCACATGAATCACCTGAAAATGCTGATTTCTCTTCATTATAGAGTTTCCAAGATGACTCAGACACAAAGCTTTTAGATGCCTAAAGTAGGGCACATGAACACAGGGCTTGACACTGTGTGATTGAAAATATTTTTATTTTATACAACAGAGCACTAGAAGAAATCAAGTAAGCTTACAGCTTAATATCCTAATTCAAACCTTCACAACCTCAATATTATGTTTTGGGGTATCTGATGCCAGTGTTTTACTTTTAAACACATCAGAAAGAGGCTTTAAATTATTACTATGTTTGGAGGTGCAAACACTTCAAATCATTTCAGCTGCTTTGATCCTGATTTTTTTTTCCTATGATGTATATAACAGAAATTCGGAAGAAAAAATAGAAGGGGAAAACTTAATGGCTGACACTGGCATTATACTCTGTAAGCATATATGGTATAATAATAGGAACAGTGAAAAAGAGTAATCCTGACAACAACTCTGTTTGTGATAAAGCATCTTGCACATTTCTTTGGCTAAATCCAAGTTAAACTTTCTCTTGATCAATTATTCAACAGATTTCATATTCTCATTCAACTGTAATGTAAGTAACCTTGATCTTCATAGTTGTTTTTTGGTGACTTGGTCAGAGGCATGGTAATGCATTCAGTTTTGACTGATGTCAACATAAGCAGTTTAGTCCTCAGATTTTCATTGTTGTTGTGCCCATCAGACCTCTGAGATACAAGAGATGAGATGATAACATCTAGGCTGAAGCATACATCATGGAGGCAATGTTGACTTCTATGAGAAACAATGAACATTTGATCTTCATGTAGACAGCCACTTGGCAGGTCAAGAGGAATTGTGAAAATGAGAGTCATCCAGCCATTATTGCTGTGCTCTAATAAATCCGTTCACTGCACTGGAATCAGTCACTCTTTAAATCATCGACCTGCATCTCAGTACTCAAGTGGTGCACATCTATAATACAACTATAGAATAGTCAATCTTGGTCTAGCTATTTTCACATTACAAGTGAAAAACAAGTTTAAATAGAACCTGCTGATTCCTGTGGAGTTAAAGCTAATTCTAATTTTGCTATGGCAGAGCGGGAATAACTGAAACTAAAATAAGTTTCTAAGTGTTATTGCTTGGTCAGTATCGAAAGGACTTTTTAAAATTCTACAGGGTCCAACTCTAGTTATTATTCTATGTCTATTACACCAGTCTATTGAAAGTTTTCAGGGGTCTTCAGGGTTATAAATTGAAACCTGAAGTGAAGAATGTATAGGCCCTGCTGCCTAATGAAATCTGACTATGAGAACAGGTTTTAGTCCCATTAAGAAAATTTTATTGCAGATCTCAGTGTATTGTACCGGCATATCTCATATGTGTTAGATAGACATTTGGCATATATATACAAGTGTTGCAAAGCAGGCAGCTGACAGAGCAAAAGCACCAGAGGAATGCAGTTTGTTTTGATTTGCTGTATCTCAGCCATCTGGGGAGTGAGGTACTACTAATAGAAGAAATACAACTAGGGCTATTTAAAGAATCTTACAGCAACTAGTGTGAAAGTATAAACCTGCGAGGCACAGCTATTACTGTTTATTGATTCCTTACAGAAAGATTTACTCCCAGTTCTTCTGAATTGAACTTCTGATTAATATAAAGTGCCTTGGTCACATTTGCTGAATGTTTTCTCGTTTCCTTCTGAAGAGTTTGGCTCTCACAGTTTTGGCATTTAGGTCCATAATCATAGATTTGGGGGACAATGGATTTATTGTTAGATGGATTATGTTACATTGTTGTTGTTATGGTATGTGTATATATATATTATTGAATTAATATTAATGAGTATTATCGTTGTATGCAGAATCCTATCTAGGTGAGCAGCTCATTCTAAGAGGGACAGTAGGGGATGCTCATAAGCAAAAGATAAATCCCAGTGGGAGTTACAGTGCCATAAAAAAAGCAAGAAGCAGAACTTTCTTTACCAATTCATTCAGGAGCATAATGTAAATTTTTGAGAAAAAGTGAAAAAAGTAAGAGCAAGAAAATAAAAATAGACTTAATATGTCTGATCTCTTTTTAATAAAGGCATCTTTCTGAAATGGGGTCAGCACTGCACTGCACAGAGCAGTGCAGAAGAGTACGCGGAAGTATAGGCTAAGAGCTCTGAGTCTGGAAACCTTTGTCATTACACCCTCAGTCAGAACAGCATATTAAACTCTTCTAAGATTCAGGGAGGGATGAAATAAGAGGAAAACTAGTCAGCAGATTAGGAACATAAAAGAAGTGGCAACTGGCTAAATAATGCTCTTCAGAAGGGGAATGGTGCACAGAACAGAATGGGTCTAGCAGCCTTTTTAAAAAGTGAAATAAATTGTGAGTCCAAATGATGGAGCAGGTGGGGCACAAGAAAGAGAATTTCACCCAAAAAAACCAACCCCCCCCTTTTTTTTTTTTTTTTTACAAGGAAACTCTTTCTGAATATTTTCTCACAAAAGAAAGGAAGAAAGCAAGGCCTGTGCAAGAAAGAGATTTAATATGTCTCCATGGAGAAAAGCTAGCTCATTCCTGATGGGAAAAAAAATAAGTGACTGAGTACAACACCTTCCTAAATAAAGAAAACAAGGTTAATGTATCTTTGCTTCATCATTTCAATCATACAAACACAGAATTCAAAAGGAATTGCATTATTTTTTTCATTCTCTGTCTTGCCCAAATAAAAAGGTGCCATATGTCTTAACTGCAGCCCTTGTTAGTATATATATCTGCCCTTGTTATAAGGCGTAGAAATATACACAGATGAGAAAGGTTTTAGCACACATTCTAGCAAGTGAGAACATCTTCCCTTCCTGCCTTGCAGCTAAGCAGAAAGATTTCCTTTGAGAAACTTACTCATCCTCCAAGCTTGTGGCTGTGGAGTTCCAATCTAATTCTAGTGACATACTCTAAATTAAAACTATCAAGAATTTTCTTTCAAAAATGCCTAGTGGAGGTTACTTGCAAGGACTATTTTTGCCTTATCTTACTACTTAGTATTATTTTAGCAAATAACTGGTGCAAACAGGAGGGAAGAGATGTGCCTTTTATGGCCTGTCTGGCTGACTGACTGGTAAGTGCTGTTGAAATGTGCTGTGTTAACGTCATGAGTGAACTGAGCAAATGCAAATTGTCAAGTCAGTTGACGTTTCCTGTTCCCATAGCTCTGACTTCCAGCCATGACAAACACTGTCACTGTATTGCCTGAGCTTTACCTTCACCTTTCCAATGAAAAAGGATTACATATGCTACTCTTGCTCGCCTACTATGCTATGCATCCCTGATAAGTGACAGAAGTGCTGTTAGTGGCAGAACATCCCTTGCACCTCTGTGATGGCATGTGAGTCTCACTTTCAATTAAACTCCTAGCCAGAACTGTAAGTTGCTGCCTACCTGCACAGTGAAAGAGAAAGAGAAGAACCAGCAAACCTCTGGCTTGCATTCAGCAAAGGAGTGTCCCGTCATACAGGCAACTCACAGTGCTCTCAGAAAAAGAACTTGACTTAGAGAAAGGCTGGAAAACAGCTATGTCTTCTTTAGAATTGGTTTAACTTGTAGGGGAATCAAATCTTCATTTCCTTAATACTATTGAAGGAAGCACACTTCCATAAATTATGGGAAATTTTGTACCTTTTGGTACAGTGATTTGTCTGTATTTGCCTGAATGTGAGTTAGTGTCCTGAAGGGACAGTTTTAGCGTCAGTGTGTTCAAGGCAATTGTACAATGTTGTCAGAATAGAGCTCCGAAAAGAACTTTACTCATTTTAATCATAAAGATTTGAAAACGTAAGCTTGAATAGAAATGTCTATGTCCTGAAAACACACATGAAAGATAGTCAAATCAGAATCATAGACTCTTAGAATGGTTTGGGTTGGAAGGGACCTTAAAGATCATCTAGTTCCAACCCCCCTGCCATGGGCAGGGACACCTCCCACTAGACCAGGTTGCCCAAAGCCCCATCCAGCCTGGTCTTGAACACTTCCAGGGATGGGGCATCCACAGCTTCCCTGGGCAACCTGTTCCAGTGCCTCACCACCCTCACAGTAAAGAATTTCTTCCTGAGATCTAATCTAAATCTCCCCTCTTTCTGTGAAAAACCATAACCCCTTGTACTATCACTCCACTCCCTGATAAAGAGTCCCTCCCCGATAAAGAGTCCCTCCCCATCTTTGCTGTAGGTCCCCTTTAGGTACTGGAATATAGAGAAAATTTTACTATGGTTTACATTTACATTAACTTTTATTTCACTATTTTATGTCAATCTACTTTTATGTTAAAAAGCCTATTTAGCCTTCTTCAAAGAGGTAATTTAATTTTATCTTGGAGAGAAGCTTTGCAAGAGTTCCCTTGATAAAACTAATAATCAACCTGGAGTGAAACTCAAGAGTCATGTTTAAAAAAGACAGGTTAAGCAATAAATAGAGAAAATAATAGAATATAGATTTCACAGTTAAAGGATCATCTCTTTAATTAGGAAGACTTAGCACTGTTAGATAATGGGTGGCAAAGAGAAAGTGAACAAACCACATATTACTCAGAAGGAGCCTATAAATCTGTACAGCCAAGCTGTTTGGCTGATTAATTTCTTCCCCAGCACTCTGTGTTACACTAAGCAACTCACAGACTTCCTGCAAACTACAAGCTTTCTTGGAAATGTGTTTTAGTACTGTTCTACTTTTTTACTTTTGTATTACTTCTCAGGCATCCTTTAAAAAATTGACTGTATAACACGTGTCACCAGCAAGCCGAGAGTAGCTATATTGTTCTCATTCTGAACTACCACTGATTACAAATTACTCAGTGTTTCAGTTCCATCAGATTCTTCTAACTCCCAAAGAAAAATGTAAGTATTTTAAGACTGCATGTAAGCACGATATTAAAACAAAAAATAATTCTACTATTTAATATAGATGTGTCAAATTGTAATGATTCAATCTTTTTTCAGACAATCAGTGTTGGAATGCAGTTATGTCAATAAAACCCCCTGTTGTGTCTGAGGTTGTAACTTTGGCTCATTTCAATATAGCCACATTATATCACTTATATGACTAAAAGGACAGTACCTTGTGAAATATGTGTTACTGAACACACGCTATGCATACACCTTCAGTGAATATTTGAATATTTCAGTGAAAACAGATTTGCTGTGATCATTTATGTCATTCAAATGCTTGACGAAAATAAATAAGAAAAGCCTAAGAATACCATCACATTCAAATTCACATTAATTTTGAATGAATATTCTTGCTACATATTCTCTGTGCTTCAGATGTTAATCTCATCAACACATGCAGAAGCTGTTCACATGGGAAGTGATTCCAGTTACAGGCGGTGTGCAGCACGTGTATGCTCCATTGTGCTCATTTCTTTTTGCATGTTAACCCTTCTGCCTATAATAGCTATCATTTCTCTTGTTTAAATAGCCCAAATACTGCACACCATTGTGGCTTAATAATTACCATTGATACACAACTAATTGAGTTTCCCAGTCCTCCTCAGCTACTTCTCTGGCACATTTTCTGTGTTAGACATGCTGCTCTTTGACTGTCATGGCTCAAGCGCAAACTGCTATGACTGAATAATTATGTGCTAATTTGCAGTTTAGATGTTGTACGAAGAGAAATTCAAGACTTTAAAAAAAAATTTGTGAAACAATGCATTTTTTTTCTTGTTATATACTGTAGAGTTTCCATCATATATATCTGTATCGGATATAGATATGGATATAGATATGATATAGAAATGTATATCTGATCTGATATCTGATATATATATCTATATCTAATATGATATAGATATATATATCTATATATCCATCTGCTATATCTAGTTTTAGTTCTTTATTAAGTTTTTTTTTTAAACTATGTATCTCTAACAGATTTTTAATATGACATATGGATAGAAACTAATGATGTGAAGTGGTGATAAATAAAGAAACTTGCACTTTCAGGGCAAAATTGGGATTCTTAAAGCTCCTCTGTATTGTTCTGGTGTAGGTGGAAGAGACTTAAAAACTGTAAACGTACACCAATCTGCTCATGAATTTTACTGCTCTTTATGCATAATTCGACACAGCTCTCTACCACATGTTCAGAAGGACTGATGAAAGGCTGCTCTTTTCCAGTCCTGAATAGCATTATAGGTAGCAGACCTACAGGACTGAGAGAATGTTACTTGGGGGAAAGTGACAAACTCTGGTAGAGTTAAAAAAATCTCTGGAAAAAATTATTCATTATTCTTTGTTAAGGGCTACAGTTAATGTGTGTAAGTAAATATAGCTTCTCACCTCCTCTCTAAAAAAGAAAGTCTGAACACAAACGAAGCACCAAACAAAAAATTAAGTCAACGTAATTTTGGGATCATGGAGCAAAACTGCAAATCTACTTTAATTGCATGATATTGCATTTAACTGCGATAGCAACAGAACACAAACACACCGAAGGGGAAAGCAAGTGTGTTTGGGATGCTGGGTCTGTGTGTATGGCTGTTACGAAGCGGAGTCATTGTCAAACACTGTATACATCGAGCTGTACTGTACATCATTTATTTATTACTAACTCTGGAGATTACTAAGTAGTTGAACAACCTTGCACCTCAGATCTCATAAAGGGAGATATATTTACAGGGGCCACTAAGCTTAAAAGAACAGCAAAGCACACTCAGTATATGCTGAATGATGATCACTGAGGGGAAGCATGGAGAATGTAGGGCATTTATACTCTTTTGGCACCATTAATTTTAATTTGAAGCTTGGGTCTGAAAGGCAAATTCAAATGCGCACATAGGACTTCGCGAAAAGTTCCCTTGGAGCCTGAACCTACTCAGAACAATGAAGAAGGCTGAAATGCTGAACGTTAAATAACTTGGAGATTTGAGCTCATACAACCCCGTCATTCAGCTATATCCTGGCCTGCCCCTTCCATTAAGTGCTTAGGAACACCATTGCTTGGCACAATGCTTTAGGAGAAATGAAAGACATTCTATGCCATATGAAAGGGAAGCTCTGGGGCCATGAATGTCAGCACCCTTTTTTAGAAGCACTGCACGAGAGTATATGAGTGTATTAGGGTGTGAATTCAATTACTGGGCTTTGCCAGGTGTAGCCCCTAAAGCTGATGGAGCTGTGCCTACGCATTCCTAATCAGTTGCTTCCTGCCTTCAACGCTCTCTTGTTGCACATCTTGCATGGGCAGGAACAAGGAAGGAAAAAGGGAGTAGGACAGGGGAAAAACAACGTCTGTAGAATAGCACCTACATATTCAAATGAATGAAATGGTCAGATAACAGCTTCTGTGGATAATAAGGATCCAGCAACTTATTCAGCCCTATAATAATCCATGAGGATAATTTCATGTATCTGGACATTGCCAGATGCATTATCTCAACTACTAGCATATGACACTAAGGTAATTTATATACCAGCACTTTTATAACAAGAATTTAAACTTCTAGCATTTCATTTTCCTGCCCTGTGAAAGAAGAAAGATGAATCTCGACAGTTTTGACTGATGAGTCAAATAACTGTAATGAATCAAACTATATTTCTAGCTGCCAGATATAATGTGCTAACTATAATGTTACTGAGCAAAACTATTTTGGTAAAATACCAGCAAATGGAGGAACTGGAGCCACTTTATTTGCCTGTTTGGGCCTACCATCATGGAGAAAGAAAAGCCTAATACGTTTATGCTTAGGCCATTCTTAACATCTTGACTTGTTCCTCTGTGTGTATATAGAAGTTTTTTGATAGCCGTAAAAATATTAATTCAAGGGGAGGCATCTAACTTCCCATTTAGCCCACTGGGAACTGCCAGCGAGCCAATTTTCAATTCTGAACAATGCTTTGTTATGAAACTAATCTGAGTTCCTAATAGATGACAACAAAATATTTATAAAGATAAGCACTTATTTAATGTGACTTCATTATTAGTTTTAATTTTTCCTGAAAAAGTAAAGGAATTTAATTTTATATCAAAATGAATGTACTTTTTCTTGTTTTATTGACTAATATTGTTTGGTGCATGAACCAAGTAATTAGTTATTTATAGATCTCTGCTTCAGCTGTGTTTAATTTCATATTGTGTGGTACAGTGGAGAGGGAGCAGCATCCTGAGCCATTGAAAGGGTCCATATTGCCTTTAGAGCCATTAAAGCCCATATTGCCTTTAGAGCAGAGCTGAGGCAGATGTCTAGATGAATAGTCAATTCTGAGCCATAATTACATCTTTGTTGATACACAACTGTCCAACAGTGTAAATAAACCATATTAATAGCAACAAGAGTCCGTGAAAGTTTTTCTTTGCTCGCTAGAAGCAGTTACCAAGCAGTTTGATAGGTGAAATGCTCTTATCATTGGCAGATATTTCCAAATAAATTCTGTACAAATAAAATGGATGCATCTTTATCACTGTAAGTAGATCCTAACCTGTCTCCTTTGCCCTCAAGAGGCCCAACATTTCACATGAGACTTCCTATTCTGGTCCAAAAAACAGTGTGAAAAATAGAAGCATCTAATGAGGCACATGTAGGCGTGGGGGTGTAACGCATGGGTACAGGTGTTTGTTACGATGCTCGTGAGAAAGGCACTCAGACTCTCTAGGGTTGACTTGGGTGTCCCTCCCTCTGTGAAGGCCAGCCAGGGCTTCCCTGAGCTGGACACAGCTGGTTCCAGATGGCTCCAACTGACCCACAGCAGGGTATGGCTGAGCCCCGCAGTCACAATGGTGGCCCACCCTGTGATAAGTAATTTAAAAAAAGGAAGAATATGGCTGACAGAGAGAGGAAGAGGGAGCAAAAAGGAGTGAGAAACAGCAGAGGGAATGCCAAGGTCAGAGGAGGAGGAGGTGCTCCAGGCATGGGGTCAGAGATTCCCTGCAGCCTGTGGAAGACACCAGGCAGAGCAGAGGGAAAGTGTCAGGAGGGAGGAGCAGCGGAGAGAAACCTCTGCATAGTCACCATGAACCCCCTCCCCAACCTCCCTGTGCTGCTCAGCACGGGGAGAGGAGTCGGGAGTGGAGTGAGGTCTGGAAAAGGGAGAAGGAAAGGTATTGGTTTAATATTTGTCTTTTTGTTTCTCACTACCTGCATCAGTAATTACATTTTCATTTTAACTGGCAATAAATTATTTTTCCCAAGCTGAGACTTTTTTTCCTGTGGCGGTAATTGGTAACCTATCTCCCTGTCCTTGCCTCCACCCATGAACTTTCTTGCTTCTTTTCTTCCTATTTTCTCCCCCTGTTGTGCTAGGAAGAGAGTGGGTGAGCAGCTGTGTGGGCATTTAGCTGATAGCCAAGGCTAACCCACCACATCAGTATTCTCTAAAATACCATTTAATAGAGCTAACAGAAGATGCAAAAAAAGAATAGATAATCTTACGTACCTTCAGATGCTGGGAATCCCAACCTGAGCAGCGTCAGATGGGCCTCCAATCAGGGCATGGCACGCAATGCAGATCCTGTCCGTGGAGGGGTTCACCAGAGCTTTTTAGAGCTCTAATAGGATTTTCTTAGAAGAAACCAGCTCTATTCATCATTTCTACTGTCAAACAAAGGCTGTTCGCATAAGAACATCTTGCTTCACTTTTAGATATAGCCAAGGGCTCGCAGGTGGTGTCATCACTAGTGCCAAGTGAGAGCTGTCGACAGGCTCCTCCATTACAGTTAGCTGCCTGAGTTTGTAGAATCATAGAATCATTTTGGTTGGAAGAGACCTCTAAGATCATCGGGTCCAACCATTAACGTAGCACTGCCAAGTCCACCACTAAACCATGTCCCTAAGCACCATATCTACCAGTCTTTTAAACACCTCCAGGGATGGTGACTCAGCCACTTCCCTGGGTAACTTGTTCTGATGCTTGATAACCCTTTTGGTGAAGAAACGTTTTCCTGATATCCGATCTAAACCTCCTCTGGTGCAACTTGAGGCCATTTCCTCTAGTCCTATCCCTTGTTACAGCACAGGCCTGCACAGGCTCAGATTAACTGTTATGTGCATCACAAGCTCCGTGGTGTACAATGGCCCAGTTTGCTTCTGCTGGTCACTCAGAAAAGGCTGTTCTGAATGCAAAGATGTACTTGGGTGATGGAGTGTGGGGTCAACCTTGTCTGACAGCCAAAGTCAGCCATCCAGTCACTCATTCCCCCTCCTTAGCGGGAAAGGGTGAGAAAATAGGATGAGAAAGTTCACGGATCGAGATAAAGACAAGGAGATTGCTTTATAATTACTGTAGCAGGCAAAACCGACTCAAATTGGGGAAAATTAATTTATTGCCAATTAAAGTAGATTTGGGAAGATCACCATTTGCAGATGGTGAGTACGCAGCGGTTTCTCTTTGCCACTCCTTTCTTCTCACACTTTTCCTCTGCTCCCGCATGGTTTCCCCACTGGAACCAGCTGGAACTGTCTATGTCCAGCCTGTTACAGACTCTGGCCTTTTCTCACAGAAGCCACCACTGTCAACACCTGGGTACTGTCACCCAATACACAGATAGACCCCGAAGATGCATTTGAGTGTGTCCTCTAGCAGGACCCTGGCTTCTCCATCATGCTGCAACACATTTTTCCTGTGCCTGTCTACATGTGCATCAGGACAGACAGTCGCTTCCAGTACATGGGACTGCAGCACGGGAGAAAGGCTCTAGCTCGACCCTACTAATGGTGAAAAGCCCCCACACAGATGATTCGTTGTTTTTCTGTTGCTGGTTGTCACTGTAGGTTATACCTCAGCTCTGAATTTCTCTTTGCACTTACTGTGCAGATTTTTTTTCTTGAGCTGTCAAAAGTCTAGATCAAAATAACTTAGGATCCTAGCCTTTTTCCATTCACCATATCTGCTTGTAATGTTATTTATTTTCTCAGAAAATGTGTGAACATGCATCAGATTGTTTTCTGAAATAAAAACCTTTTCTCAGTTCACATCATGCATGGACTTAACACAGTCTCCAGCAATAAAGTAGCTGTTGATTATTGCCTTGCACAGTTGCAGCAGCCTCATTAGTTTCACCATGTAGCTTGCAGTATTTTCATGCCAAATTAAAAATACAAGTCATTCAAAGGACTAATGTGAGATCAGCCTGCAGAAATTTGAAGCTCACCTGAATCCAGTAATTTATAAACATACAAAGCCACTTCATACTGCATCCAAAAGCAAAATGAGTATAATTAGGAGTGTTTTTCTGTATTAGCAATTAGTCTGTGGCTGATACGTACATGATTATGAAAATGGAAAAGACGATTTCTATTGCTTGCGTGCTATTTAAATATGGAATGCTTACCCAGGGTTCCCCTGGTCATGGGGAATGTTAAACAACTGAAACAACTTATGCTTTTTAAAATATTATTTACTGGGTAATGAGCCTGATTTGGAGATGGCTGAAGTCAAGGAGTTCTTTTCATTGTGTGGAATACTTTATTGGCCACTCTCGGTGTCTAGCTTTGGGTGGGATAGTACAAATGGGCACCCTTATTGCAGTGATATTTTGATAGAATAAGATGGGTTGTTCCTATACCCAGAACATATTAGGACAGTGTTAAAATTATGGAATCAGGAGTTGATGAGCCTTCCTTTGGAGAACAAATAGGGTGATGAGGAATAGAGAGGCTCTTGTGTGAGCAGGTTGAAAGATCTTGGCCTGCTTAGCCTAGTGAAGGCTCTCAGAGGACGCTATCCTTCTCTACAGGTAAAGCAAAAGTATAAATCAGTTAGGTGGCCGCTTGTGAATGTGAATGCCGTTGAGGTCTCTTGTCACATGAGTTATTTGCAATGTGGAGGCGGAGGGAGGAGGCATGAGCAGAAGAGATAATAAGCTCTATCTCCTCCCTCCTTTGCATGAGAGAGTTCCCTGTGTGTCAGCACCGCAACTTCTTCCTGGCATGTAAACCTGGCATATGGGATTAGGGAGATGAGAAGCAGCATCCTGGTGACAGGAGCTAATGGAAAGCTAAAGTTCCCATAATCTTCCCTGATAAATCATCACCTGGGTAAACACCAAGGAGGGAGACCATCTGCTTATGAAAAAGAAAAATGTTGGCTGGGGAAAATGTGTGAGAACTGATGAGAAATGTTGAAAATCAGAGTAAGGTTGCTAGTTAGCTGAAACGTGATGTTTCTGAGCACTCTGTTGTTAACACAGTTTTATGTTTAACTAGTTTAAGGAGAGAACTTAATGAAATTATGAAGAGGATTGTATGACTTGGCTGCAGGGAACTGGTTTCAGTTGCCCAAGATGTTCTCTCCAAGCTTTCACAATCTGTTTCTAAGTAATTTTTCTTCTGATGATTGAAGATTGCCAGTTTTCAAAATTATACCCTAGTTGATGTAACTACACAAGAAATTTTTACATAGCCGTTTACAGATTTCTTCTCGGTGTTATGTGCTTTATCTTCTTTTCTCTGACTGAGTTTCTTTTTTCCTCTGTCATTTATATGAAGAGTGTTCTCTAGCATGCAAACACCTACCATCAAAAGACTTAAAGAAGCTGTTTTTCCAGTGATTGCCCACTACTGGAAAACTCTCTATAGAGGTGAAAAGCTTAAGGACATTCAAATAATGAAATAATTGAAATTAAATAATTTTAATGCAACAATACTTTTTATACAGTGCAGTGTTTTTTTCTGCTTGCAGACAATAACAGGTTTTCAAGAATTTTACAAATCCTCTGTATGGTTGAATGCCTCAGAATGTATTCTCTTCCTACAATTTTGATGCCCTTACAAGAAAGAGATTTTTTTTCCCCATTTGAAATCCATGTATAAATAGTCTGCTCCACCAAACAAATAAAATGCTAGAACACAAAGGAGTGATTTAGGTTTTAATTTGGTCAGATATATGCAGACAATACACCTGCCCTATCATCAAGGAGTATTAATAGAAATAAAGGCAAATTTGTATCAAAATCCTGATGAATAAAATGTAAACAATAGTTGCAAAGTATTTAATTAGCAGATTCATAAGAAAAGGTTTTAATGGACACTACATTTCTGAAGCTATGTGAAATAGAAAGTACTTATGAGAGGTAATAACTAGTTTAATTTCCTTCCATAAGTGTAAAAGCCATTCTTTGCAAATTATTGTGCTTAGGAGCTGTGAACTGAGACCATTGCGACAAAGTCTCTCTTCAGTTTGGAAAACACATATATGAAAATGTAATTCTGTCCAGGTGTGACCCCCAAATCACTGAGATTAACAAGGATGTCCTCATTGACTTCATTGCAATGGTGTTCTCCATGAATATATGTAGTGTTTAAATATATTAAAGATATAGCACAATATTAAAAAATGGTAATAATGCTCATCACCATTACTTTAAAATAGTAAAGTACTAAAATAAAGCAGTATAACACTCCATAAAAAAATCTAAGCATCCAACATTTCAATAATGTTACCATATTCATATACATAATCAGTCCTCTTCAATAACATTGCATGAAGAGTGTCCACAGTGCCATAAGACAGAAATATATATTTTTTACCTGTTAGAGAGAGGGTGTGATTCTATAGGTGTTAAGAATTTTAATGGGTGGGGGTTACACCAATTTACTTGATGCCATTATACATTTGAAACCTCAGGTAATAGGGAATGTATTGTTAATTACTGGAGCAAAATAAAATAAAATAAAAAAAAAAAAACAAACAAAAAACCACAACACCACTACTTCACAACTTCATAAACCTGCTTTAAAAAGTTTTTAGCAGATATATTTAATAAGAATATTTTCATGTGATCAAATTACTACATATTAGTTAGAAGAAAAGAACCTTCTTATATGAGGGGAAAATGACTGACTTCTATATCAACGTCCATATTAGACCTCCATGCTCACAGAATCACAGGGGCTGGAAGGGACCTCTGGAGATCATCCAGTCCAACCCCCCTGCCAGGGCAGGGTCATCTTAGAGCAGGTTGCACAGGAACACGTCCGGGCGGGTTTTGAATGTCTCCAGAGACGGAGACTCGACCACCTCTCTGGGCAGCCTGTTCCAGCGCTCTGCCACCCTCAAAGTAAAGAAGTTCCTCCTCGTGTTGAGATGGAACTTCCTATGTTCACGTTTGCGCCCGTTACCTCTTGTCCTGTCACTGCGCACCATTGAAAAGAGCCTGGCCCCCTCCTCCTGACACCCACTCTTTAAGTATTTATAAGCGTTGATAAAATCCCCCTTCAGTCGTCTTTTTTCCAGATTGAAAAGACCCAAGTCCCTCAGCTTTTCTTCATAAGAGAGATGTTCTAGTCCCCTAAACACCTCAATATATACAAGTCTTTAACACCAGAATAAAATACAAAGCTCACATATGGCAAATATATTATAAATCACAACTAAATGGAAAGACAAATACATTGTAAAAAGTCTCTTCCTAAGAAATCTAGAAGCATTAAGGTAGTTACAGTGTAACGGGAAGGCCAGATAACACATTAAACAGATACTTGAAGTTTTGCTCTGGTGGAGAGAGTTTAGCAAAGAAGAATTTGGACTTCTCTAAACATCTCTAAACATGACATTCTAATGAGCAAAAGGTGTAATTCAGGTCTTTGTGAACACATTTTCCTTCTTAAGTAATAAATAGCTAGTTTAACTGTCTCAACATCTAGACAAAATGAGATATCAGAGTGAAGGATTTAGCAGCTTTGCTGATTTGTTTCTATGTTCCAGGAAAATGATAATCGGGATCTAAAGGACACAGGAACCTTCACTTGCAGACTGTGAACAACTATCCCAATTTCAGGTAATAAAAGGGAATCAAGAAATCTGCCAGCTGCTGAAAGAATGGGGCAGTCCTTAATTAGACTGGAAAGACTGGACAAAGAAACCCTGGAGGTTCATTCAGGGTAAAACACTCAGCTGTGTGCTTAAAATGCCCACCATATCTCTCCTGCTTAATTCTGCCCTCAGGATATTCTCCTTCTAGGCAAGGGGACAGGGTGCAGATATCACTTCCTGTGACTGCAGGTTAGGATTGGGTAGATCAGGACTTCTCTCATTTTTAATAATGCCCACAGAAACAGAAACCCTGAGATACCATGGTAAGGAATTCAATATAAGGACACAGATAAGAGAAAGCTTTGGGAAAGAATACACCAATGTGCAGATGAGCTAAAAATAGCCCACAGCCCTCCAAACATCCTTCACTCACCACGTTTTTCCATATCTCATTCAGCTGAGCACTAGAATATTTCTTACTTACATTGTAAATGATGTCAGAAGCCGAGGTGGTAAGTTTGTTGTTGATAAGCAACTTGAATATTCAGAGGCAAGAGGCCAGTGAGAACTGAAACCTGCAGTGCAACAGAATGAACGAGTTTAGATGCAGCAGAAGGGCTAGTGAGAGCTATCTTCACCATGAATTTCTAATTTCTTTTCTACTACTACTAATGAACAGTTCACCAGTCCTGAGGACAGCAAATTCCATTCCATCAGAGTATTAAAAAATTATGCAAATGAGATATGGAGACCTAATTAGAGTGCAGGAATTGCATGGTTCAAGGGAAAGTTCAGTTATGTATCAGTAATTACACAACAGCCCTTTTTCCTAACAGGCTAAAACAACTCCATTTCAGCATAATAACTATTATAATTAAAACAGCTTTTCAAACTAATGATGCATGAAATATGTAATAAAAAATGTAAAGTCCAAACATCTATAGGATTTGTTTAAAGACCCAGGAAGCATGCAAAATAGGAAAAGCATTATTTTGATGCAGATAATATAGTAAACATTTATTTTTAGCAACAAAATGTTAATGGCAAGTTCAAAATATTCAATGTCAAGGAAGATTCTTATTCAGCTACAATATAAATTTAAAATTGTAGCTTTGTTCTTGTTCTTAGAACTAAGGCACAATGAACTGCATAGATGTGGATGCTGAAGGAGGGGCCTGGGTAGTTGCAATGGATGTTCAGAATGAAAGGTTTGAAATGATAAATTAAATTTAATGGGGCAATTCAGTCTTTTCAATCATACTATTAAAGCTAAGTATTGAAATACACATTTTCTCCTAGGAATCATTGTTCATTTTGTATCTTCCTGACTTTTGCTTCACTTATTGGAAGATTTTTTTTCTTCTCTAAAAGATGAAATTGTGGCAGTCTAAAAAATTGTAACAAAGCAGAAATAACTGTCCTTCCTAAAAAGGAAAAATGACTGAACAACAGGGATATAAATTTCTGGGTGTTGAATTATTTTTACATATATTTAAATGATACTTTTGGATCACGGGAGTTCAGTGTACTCCACTCTACTCAGAACCTAATGAAAGCTTTGTTCTCAGATGTTAAAAAATGAAGATTTTTTTTTTAGCTTGCAATGCACCTGGCAGGACTAGACCCTGAAGTTATACCACATGTTCTTTCTGTTTTCTTTTCTTACAAAGTTCTCTTGATCAGACCATTGATACCAATGATCTAAAATGTGTTATGTTGTACTGATTTTTTTCAGAGAGGTGAATCCCCTCTGACACAATAAAAGCTGCAAGAAAAAAAAAATACCAAGAAAAACACATATAAATGTCTTTTTCTTCATGCTGGTACGTGCTGAGGAAGAAAACTGGGAGAATATTTAAAAGCCCAAGATAATATACGTATTACCAGACCTTGGGGGAATTTTTGTGCTTGTGTTTTGTTGTTTTTTTTTTCCCCCCATAAAGTTTGTTGAGGCTTCCTTGGAGCTTTCACTGCAAATCTGACAACAAGTTTGGGCTGTCTGTATAACACACAGAGTAAATCTTCAGGGAAAAAAATAACATTAGGCTTCAAGATAAATATCTGCTTTCAAAGGTTGGTGTAAATAATGTGTCCAACACATCAGCTTTTGGAGCTTTTTGTACCTCTGAGATATCTTTAACTGTGCTGAGCAATTATTGGAATTATAATTCTTCAATTATTCCTATGTCTAGGATTATGCATATGAGCCTTAAAAGAGGAAAAAGCCCTGTTTTCTTCCCCTAACACCCATTTAATTGTGTTGATGTTGAAGATATGCACAATTGAATTATATTAGCTATGAGGAGATGAAAGAAACTTGTAAACCAAATTACTTATGGATCATAACTGATGAGGCTAAATAATTCTATACCTAATTTAGCATTTGGTTGGGTTTTTTTTCCTCCAGGCTGTTTATCGTGGGAACTGAAGCTTAATGCTACATGTTGCACTCCTTTCCGTTTTATTCCTTTTTTAAAGAAATGCATACTTTGAACTTCCAAGAGTCCGCTAGCTGTGTAATGCAACACATCCGTCTGCTGTAGTTGTATGTCATCACATCTTTACAGCATGTAAATAAGAAAACCTAATCCAAGTTTTCTTACAAAATTAATGCTTGTAGGATACTGTATGATGATAATTTCCACTCCCCAAATGACTGTGAACTGGAGGCTTGGGATAGCAGATGACAGAGTTTATTGCAGTAATTTACTGGTGCCATGTGTAATATTTGAGACCATGCCACTTCCCTAACACTTCTGACATCAAAAGTCAGTTTTGCTGCAAGAGTGTTATACAATTTGGCATAATGGAGTTTGTTTTTCCAGGACTATTAACTCCCCAGCTACCAGACTTGGAAGAAGGAGTAAAGAAGACTCTATTACACATTTTTCTCAGAGCTTATTTGTCCTTCAGCTACCAAAATATATCTGTAAAGTTCCCTTTGGAATATTTTCAAATAAAATGTTTGACAATAAATATATTCCATTTCAACAGAAAATGAAAATACATGCAAATGTTTCACAAAAATCTGTATTTCTGTATGCACTAATGTATCAATGCCTATTTCAAGCACTGCCCATCCAGGGCTCTTCCTGAAGATATAGTGTTAAAAATTCAACAGAAACGTATGTCTGGCTTTCAAGAAATTGAATCTATGCTTTTGTTAGTGCTCTCTGTGCTTTTTATCTGTGTATGTGAAAGCGTCAGGTGCAAGTAACTTAGACCGCTGTCAGAAAAGTAAAGGATATGGGGAATGATTTTAGAGGAAGTTATACTTCTGCAGAAAGAAAAAGTGGCCTATGCCATGCTGCTAATGATTCTGTTTCTCAGATTGGAATCTCCTGTAATTTGACTGCCTCAACTCATTGAAGTTGGTGGCTATTTATGTTTTCTTCAAGATATTTATGTAAAGAAAATGTCAAAGATCTTTTTAGACTAAGAAACTGAAGAACTAGGAGCTGTTGCCCCATGCATATGATAGGCCATCTATAGACATGGTTTCTATCCAGTTTCTATTCCTGAAAACAATGGAAAACCATTGTTCTCTGCGCTCTCTTAAATTATTTTAGTCTCTATTAAGATCCTCACTGAACATGATCTGCCGGGTAAATTTCTCAAAAAACATGTTTCTCTCTATCTTATCTTTCCTGGTCATCCATGAAATCAGGATGGCACGATTTTTTTTTCTCCTACCTTCCAGCTATTTTGTCTTTTCAGTTTGAAGGGATGGTTTTATATTTTAAATCTGTAGTAACTCCTATGTAGCTTTATGTTTAACCCCTTCATCTCCAGTTCTCACAAATTTTCTTTGGTGAAATAGCTCTTCATTTTTTCTTTTACGAGAGGAGCATTTTCAGGTGCCTCCTCATCTCAAGTGTTTTCTTTCTCAACTCAAAATGTTTCAGCATTTCTTTGCGGTATGGTATAATCTTTGGCTTTTACCTTTTTGTTTACTTTTCCTGTATAACTGCCATAAAGAAGCCTGAAATTTTGCACATTACCTACATTATTCCAGCTTTCCTTATCTTTATCCTCAATTCTCTATTTTCTTAATTTCTCCTTCCCACATTCTAACATTTTATCTTCAGTAGATGAATGTTATAGGTGAAAATTTCTTAAGTAAAAAGAAGCAACTGGTGATTCCTTACATCCTAAAGTCCCATTCTAAACTGCATCCTTTGATTTTTAAAGTTCTTCTATGATTGTTTAGTCACATCTCTACACTTGCTATGTTTTTCTATCTTTATTTCTCTCCCCACTCATGGTCACCAGCCTTCTCACAAACACGCAGTCCTGCCAACACATTTTTCAGATGCATCTTCCTAAATCTAGTGAGAATTTTTTTTCTTTCTGTAACAAAGCACGCTTCACCATTGTCTGACGTTATTTGCTGTTTCCTGAAAACCAGTCCAGACCCATAGTCTCTGTAAGAGATGTAGAGAAAATAAAGACAAATCGTATTTCATTTTAGCCCCACTGAAAATGTACTTGTCAAATACAGCAGAGGCTTTTTCCTAGTCTGTTCAAACATAGGGATATATTATAAAATGTCAAATACAAGAAGAGGAAAGCAGAAGAAAGAAATTTGAGTGAGAAGTGAATGTTTTCTTTGTATTCTTCTGAATGGATGTTTTTGGTGATTTTCTTCAAATCTTGCAGTGAGATTATAACCTGAAGCCTAGTGTAAGAAAGGCATAGTGCGTGGCTGTGTTTAAGAGCAAGGCAAGAGCCAGAATGGGACCTTAGCTCACAGACTGGATCCAGCTCTTGCCTTGCCTGTGGCAGAAAACTCTAGCTGCAAACCCCACAGTTAGTCCTGGTAACATCTTCATCCCTGTTTCTGCTGTAAAACAGCTGGTGCCTTCTACAGAGTGACTGTTTCCATGTCTATCACTGTCTGGTCTTAATTGTTTTGCTTCATGAGCAGAGGTGTAGCTACTTTGGACTATTTTCAGTTTTCATGCTTTTTATGTGGGGATGTGCTGGTATCTAGCAAGTGCCTTAGTCATGTAAAAACTGTTCCAAAAATCTTTTCAGAAGATGTCTTCTTCTAAGACCCTATTTGAGTGAGCAATGTGCAAGAGAGACAAAGCTGATTAACAGTATCCCAGGTTGCATTAGGAGCAATGTTATTAGCAGGTTGATGGTGTGATCCTTCCCCTCTCTTTAACACCAGAAAGGCCACAGCTGGACCACTGGCTACAGTCCTGGGGTCCCCTGTAGAAGAGGGACACGAATATAATGGAGCGAGTCTAGCAAAGGGTCACGAACATGATGAAGTGCTTGGAGTATGTGAGCTCCTTGGTTGCCTGGAGAGGCTATGAAGTCTCCATCCTTGGAGATACTCAAAACCTGACAGAATGCAACCCCGAGCAAGTTGCTCTTGGTGACCCTGCTTTGTGCAGGGGGTTGGACTAGGCAATCTCCAGATGTTTTTCATCTGCAGTGGCTCTGTGATTTTCTGACAAATACTTAAGTCCCAATGAGGCACTGGTAGGAGGTTTGTGTGTGTGTATGTGTGTGTGTTTTCAACGGGAGAGAATGAGAAAACGCATGTGTGTGTATGGATATGGGAGAAGAGATAAAGCAAGCAACACACTGTCATGGTTTGGTTTTATTGCTTAAATATCACCTAATTCTTCCAGGGCTGTTCTCTGCTCTGGAAAGTGCTAGCAACCACTCAGTGTAATGTCAAATTTCCACTTCTGTCCCACACTCTTGGGTAACTGGGATTAAAAGAACTCTGTGGAAAGCAAAACAGAATAAATCTGTGCAGGGTATTTTAGCATGCTGAGCAGCTGCTACTTAAAATACAGATCAGAACTTGTTCTTTCGGGAGACTACCCAGTGATGGTTTTCCAGAAGCACAAGCAATATGTTTACTAATCTCTCCTGGCTAGCAGCAGTATGTTTAGCTTCCATAAGCCTGGAGGCCAGTAGTCCTCTGAGAACGTACAGTTGCAGCAGTTCAAGCATAATAATTTTAACTTCGAATGACACGGTAATTCCTCAGCTTTTATATGGTTCCAGCTGCACCCTTCAGCTCTACAAGGAATACAAAAGAAGTGACATCATGACTACCTACATAATATTTTTAGCTTGTGCTGGAATCTAATACTGTTAAGAGACTAAAAAAAGAAACCAAGTTCTAAATCCTTCAAAATATCAGGCATGCGGCAATCACATCTGCAGTGTCCCATTAACTTGTGCTGGATTTCAATGAAATTTCAGAGGGCATTTGTGTACCTCCCAGTCTTTTTTAACATCTACTGACTATAAAGAGTACAAGCACCACAGAAAAAATTATTAAAATTAATTGAAGACAGGATTTTTCAGTTTCTTTTGCCTTTTTCTGGCAGTTTTTTGACCAGTATCATTTGACTTGATTTTTTTTATTTAGTGTTACATTTCTGTGGACAAAAATATACATAAAATGCATCAACTTGTATTATACATTCATAAATGCACACACACACTTTCACCCACACACTAACATACCACTCATATTTCTGAATTTGCACTGGGCAGCCTCTTTGAGGAGAGGCCGGGGCTGCCACATGCTGGACACACGGACAATTCCAGCCAGCTCCAGCAGACACACTGCAGGGCACAACTGAGCCCCTCAGCCAAGATGGTGGCAACTCTGGAAAAAGATATTTGAGAAAGGGACATTTGAGATGCTGGACAGACAGAAAAGGGGTAAAAAAAAGTGTGAAACAACATTGGGAATGCCAAGGTCAGAAGAGGAAGAGGAGTGGAGCAGGTACTGCTGAAGAACTACAGCTCCTGGAGGACCCGTGCTGGAGCAGAGGAAAAGGGTGAGGAGGAAGGAATGGCAGAAGGCAACCACTGTGTAATGGCCATAATAACCCCAACCCCACCAATCCTTGTGCTGGCTGTTGCCTCACTGAAGAGACTGAGTGTAACCTGCAGCAATAACGAGGGGGAAGGACAGGAGTTTGGGGTGAAGTTGAGCAGGGCAACGGGGGGAGGAAAGGCATTTTCCTTAAGTGTGTTTTCCTCAGGTGTTTTAATCTTGGGTATTTTTGTTTGGTTTTGTTTCACAATACCTGAATCAGCAGTTAAATGCATGTATCTTAACTGGCAATGAATTAATTTCCCCCAAACTGAGCCTGTTTTTCCTGTGAAAGTCATTGGTAGGGGACCTCCCCATCTTTTTCTTGACCCATGAGCCTTCTTGCTCCTGTTCTTTCTATTTTCTCCCTCTGTCCTACTTAGGGGGCAGCAAATGAGTGAGCAGCTGGATGGGATTTTGGCTGCTAACTGGGGCCAACCCACCACATCATTTTGTGTTAATACTCAGAAACATATATTTTTAAATTTTAGCTAGAAGTTTCGTGGAGTTTCTTGGAGTACTTTAGAGTACTATCCTAAAAGAGCAATCCCCACAAATAAATTATCAAAAATGTGTATGATTGATTTTGTAATGTTTCTAATGGAGGAGTTAGCATGCACTCACCAGACAGATTTCCAAATGGATTTAATTCTAGCCAGGCCCCTCCAGTCACCCCACATTCCTTAGCCCTCACATTCCTTTTCTCAGTGCAGTCCCCAGCAGTAATTCCTGACCAAAGTGCTAGCTACAAAATTTGGGTTGTTTTTTTTTTTGTCTTTCCTAACCTCCTCCTACATGCCTTATGCTTGATTTTTATCCTAAGCTTTTTTTTTTTTAAAATCTTTTTTCTTGTCAGTCTATCTACATTGTCCTTTTCACCTTACAGGCATCTACTTTTCAGTTCCTTCTCTCCAGACAGATATAGTGCAGCAGAGAGAGGTATTGTGATGGCTGATCATCTGGAGTGTTCATTAATATTTCTTGGATCTATCAGTTTCTTTTTTGATTCATTGTGAAATAACAATGACAGGGTTTTTTTCTGGGTCTGGTCAGGGTACTCTTGTTGGCTAAGAAACACCTGATGCTTTTCTCTCACTGAGAAGTTGTGGCTTGGTATGTAGTTACTGTCATTTTACCTACGGACATTTCAAGTTGGATTTTAACACAGCTCCATCTTTTCTCCATGTCTTATACTTAGTCCAGGACTGTTGGAAAAGACAGTGAGATAAAGTGAAATAAAATAGCAACCACTTGGTGTCCAGCTGTGCAGTCAAATGACCAAGTAAAGAATGGGACATCTATTACAACTTGGATTTAACTTGAAAAGTATTTGTCTGAAAGTATTGGACTGTGAAATATGTCTTATTGAGGGTTTACTGTGATGTCCTTGTGAACGTAGTATGTCATTTGAGTTTCAATCTAGAGTTTTAAGCAGTTCATTAGTGCTGGTCATTAAGTGAAAGTAAAATCAGTGAAGACTGAGTTTTAGTACCAGGAGACTGTGGGAGTTTACTTTGGGTAGGGATCTAGTTTTTGTGAACTCCACTCTCCATTCAGGGCTGAACTCATGAAGATATACCAGAGTGAATAATTTTGGAAACATGTTATATAATACAGCAGCTTACATATTGAATGGCTTATCTGCATAAAAGAAAATTTCACCTTATAGTTGTTACCTGCATTTACTGTTGCATTGTCGGGTGCTGTTCAAAGTATAAGATTTGACATTCTGAGTGACCTGGGGTTTATCTATCAAGGCTGTCACGTTTCTGGTGAGAACTGCCATTAACTCAATTCAAAGGAGAAATAAAGTTTTTAAGCAGAACTTTGCTAGATTCTGGAAGGAGTTCTGCACTATTTACAGTCTGGTTTAATTAAACATTGTAAAATATGATGAAATTAATTTATAAAGGTGTTAAGGATGACAGAAGTGACTAAGAGTTGAACTACTAAGAAAGATTATGCTTTTCAAGTCAATATATGTAACTGGTTATACTATTACACATGTGGGATGAATTGCTGAATTGTATTGCATTATGTATGTTATTATGTATTATATTATATATGGTTCTGACAGAAAAAGATCTGCAATTTTTCTTTTAATTATTTATGCACCTGAATACATAAAAATGAACAAATAATGATATGTTATCAATGCTCCTTTATTAGCATGTAGCTTTCGATAGTTCCAGGAGCTTCATCAGTCATCATTTGCACTTACATGACCTTCTTCAGCAGTAATGGCGTGGCTGATTGAATACCTATTTTAAAATTTTAAAAACGCTGGTTTGCTCTGGAAGATAACAACTGACTCTTAATTTGAAAGTAGAAGCTGACTGTATAATCTGCAGGCTTGACAATGAGTCTAATTTCATATATGTATATTTATTACTTACATATTTTTGTCAAGTTCTGCTCAGTATTTAAGTGAATTTAACCTAAGTGAAAAATCCCGGGCTGTGTGCCCAGGATTGCAAAACCTCATATACATACCAGGGCCGTCAGCAGTCCAAGTACCCTTGTCCTGCATTTTAGTGCTGATTTGCAAAGTTAACTTTTAAGATTAATAATTAAAGTGCTTCATGCAAAGGTCTACACAAAAGAAACCATGCACAGTGTACAACAGATTTTATTGATCCTACAAAGACCAAAACTGTGCTATGTACTTATGTGCCATCTGCTGCACCTCATCTACCTACTAACTTTAAACATACGTACAAACCACAGCTTTACAGAATGCTCTGTAACATGGCAGTTTAATGGAGTGCTTGGATTTTCTGCTGGTACTACAGGAAAGGTAACAGTAAAGGTGCAAATTACAATGCATGAAACTGTACGGTGAACCGAGCAGACAACACTAGTTTTTTGTAGAGGCTATGCAATCTCAAATTTACTGGCCACTGAATTGGAGCTATGACCATGCCAATATTATTGCTATTCTTATTATCACCTCTGTGACTAGCTATAAGGTTTGCACAGAATGAATCTAAATAGAAGGTGTAGGTGAGAATGTGATTAAGAAACATTTTCTTCCTTTCCTCTGTAAGTGTGGCACGAAAAGATGGCATGATTTACCAAAAAACCTTATGGCAAAGCTAAGAGAAAAGTCTATAGTTTGGGTCAACCATTTTAATAAGACAACTAGATTTTCACTCTGACCCTAGAGGGAAAACTCTGCATATTACTTTGCGAATACCCTAAAAGTTACATTCTCCCTGAACATTACATTTTAGAAGACACTCTAAGAAATATATTTTTTAAAAATACACATTTTCTGAGGTTGATAGACACATATTCCATTAAATATGCATATAGTTAGAAGAGCATTCCAAAATAAGGAATGGAAAACATGGAGTAATGGACTTGTACATACCAGAAGGAAACAAGAAATGAGTTCTTCTTCTTGATTATGAAAGCTAGCTTAGCTGCCATTCATCACTGAAGAGTGTCTACAAACTGCACCATGACAATGAGATTAATGATGATTCTCCCAGTTACATTTAGTCATGAAGGAATGGGATTCTTCCCTGCTTTGTGGCTTGTGTAGTGTAAACTTTTCAAACCCATTGAAGGGAAATGTAGAGTGTGGTAGTATTTTGGTAAGATAGGTAAATTGCTTCACACAGGTGAGAAGGATGACTAATGCTGAAAGGGATGTTAATAAATCTCAGATCCAGAGCATCACTGGGCCAAGGGGAAAGAACAGCTCAAGGTGCAGAAGAGGGTCTCCTAGGGCCTGGGCACATCTGTACAGAGAAGCTCCCTTAATGTAAAGTAGAACAACTGACAAGCTGGCCTCTCCTGTGCCAGCTGCCTCTGGATGTAAGCAAATGTAAGGGGAACTGGAGATTATCTGGGTGCAAGGAAACTGAAATTGCATGTTCTACTCCAGCTTCTGTGGGATTGGTGTTTAAGAATGCCCTGCTACAATAATCCAAACTTATCCAAAGATACCTTTGTGTAGGGGTGAGCTCCCTGAACCGCTTTGCGCTATTGAAACAGAGTGAGGACACAGAGCAAGGATCAAGACCAGGATCCACATTTTCAGTAGAGAAAAAGAAGTGGCCAGTTATTTCTCTTAATCTATATTCAGTGTAAAGGTAAATAGATTTTGTCTGGTATTGCTTGGCATAGTGTAATGCTGATAACGTAGGAGGCATTAGCATGATTTTTAGCATGATCTTTTGGGCAAACAAGATGTCTGTGATTGTATGCCGTGTTTGTTTGCTCATTTTTATGCCGATATATTATTTCCTTTCCTAAAATGTTTTGAACCAATAGCCAATTTCAACCAAAGAGACAGAGATCTAGGACATATTGGCTTTCTACAAGCTCAGTGAAAACCAAACACGGGCTAGAAGACAGAGATGGGACAACGGAAAATCCCCAGCAGAAAGGCTGCAACTTGACTGTTCCATTCAAGGCATCCTGGCAAGTTCCCCCTCTCTTCAGACAACCATGCAAAATCTCACTGGCCAGTCCGCAGGCGCGTGTGCGGCACCACCACCTTTCACCTGGCTGCAAGGCCAGGCACGCTCAGGGAAGAGAACTGCTACTGGAGTAGTTAGGGAATATAGGCAAGAGGGAACAAGAAATACTGAAGAAGTGATGAGAAGTTACTGAGGATGCAGATGGCAGAACTCTTGTGGTGGCACAGGGTGGAAGGCAGAAATCCATAGGAAAGCAGGCTTCATTAATTCCATGTTTACGGAACAAGGTGTTTTCTAGTTGACCAAACACCTCTCTAATCAATAAGCATTTCATTCTGTTGCAAACTGAACACAGTAGAGAAATCATCTGGGTAAAGCTATTTAGAAGCTGATTTCTAGAGGTGAAGGTTGTCTGTGTGTGTTTAAGCATTATTTATTTCTTATTTTCTCTGATGGTAATTTTTTTTTCTAAATTATATTTAGGAAAAATATTTAAAACCAAAACCACAGTCCTTGTGATATCTCAGATGTACCATAAACTAATACTGGAAACTGTAAACAAGGTATTTTTAACATCTGTGTATTTTATACGTTTTCAATATTAATGGGAAAAACAACTTGCAGGTAGACAGAAATCTGAAGAGTCACAAACGATCTTTAAAAATTGGCAAGGATATGCTTCTGGAAAGAAGACAACTTGCTTGAGCAAAACCAGTGGTAGCGCCTTATGTTACCCTTTCTGCTGGTGTATTTTACTTTGATACTGCTGATTCTGATAAATGCCTAGGTCTACTTTATTTGAGATAAAATAGGAATTCTCCTTTCAAATACTCACAAAAATGAGTCTCTCTAGCCTGTAGCCCTTAGGAGTGGAGAACTGCTCTGATTCCAGGCAGACCTTTATTATGGAAATCTCCCAAGTGAATGGAAAGCAGCCCACACAGTGTATAATCACTGCTTGTGAGTTTCCTCCGTGGGTTATTAAGATTAAAATGATTAGGTTACTGACTGTGTGCTAGGAACAATTGTTCATTTAACTACGCACAAATTGTTTTAAAGGTGTGAATAAGTCTTGTTGCTGAATCAAACATTTTACATAAAAATGTCATTAGAAAGGCACCCTGTTGTGGTGTTATGGGATAATAATTCCAGTAGTAGAAATGTGAACTCTGTTATATACAACATAAAAGCTTGTAACCCTGTAGAGTCCACAAAAAGTGAGACTGTAACAACTCCCTTGTATATTGTTGCCCTTTTATTGATGGAGAAATACTGTAGCTAGAGGTAAGTACTAAATCATCCTGTTAACTCTGCCCCATTATCTTGTACGCTTCATGTTGGAACTGAAAATATCTTGAAATATAAATTTAAACAGTAGCATTAAAAACCTTCAAACTCAATGTGTTTCTTCATGGATGAACTAACTGTTCATATGTATTTTATATTTAATAGTCTGCAAAAATATACTAAAAAGGCAAAAGTGGGGTGTAGACCATTTATAGTTGCTGTATTTGGAATCAAAGTTCTTAGAACAACTGAAAAAAAGTTCTGTTAAATGCACTGTATTTTATGATCTAATTTTTTGCAAGCTGTATTGATCAAAACTATTCTGGCAGCAGAAATGGAACAACAGAGTAATAGCCAAGATCCTTCATGCAACCAAATAATAGCATGGAGTAGTAAATGGAAAGCAAGACAAAGAGGACCAGAGAGATCACATAAAATGTGGTATTGCAGAATATTAAATTCACTGCAGATAACCAGTGGCATATGAACAAAATTAAAATAGACAGTCTGAAGCTGCAAGCTGGGAAACATAAATTTATATCTCACTAATGTTTCCCTAATGGATAGCTCCAATGCATGATGGGGATTTACTTTTAAATAATGTTATTTCAGTGCTAACTGAGCTTCCTGTCCAGTCCAATTTACATAACGAATTGAGATGCTTAGAAGGTATGATTTTTGGAGGAAAGACAATTTTTGCAAAGTCACTCTGAAAGCCAGAATCAGAGCAAGACTTGTTTTCTTTTGACTTAGAGAAGTATTATGATAAACAAAATTCTTAAAATAGAAGCACAGAAAACCAGTTCTATTTCAATGAAATTCTTAGACCATGCTACACCTCCAAGCTTGGAGTGACCTGCATTTCGTCTCAGTCTTGTGCTCCTGTGAAGCATTAGAGGCTTTAATAGCGCTTTGGGCAAATGCAGGCATCCGCCCACACAGAGCTTATTTCAAGTCAGGGACCTAACACTAAATTAACTACATTGGACCATAAATAATGCATCTGTCAATTGCACAAAATAGAACTAAAAAACAGACGGTTCCTCAGAGTAAATTATGTGGGGTAATATGCTAGTAATGCCAAGGCTTTGGGCAGTGGTAAGCATAGATCATGATCTTGCTCAGGTGTAGGTAATAATTACATTGCAAGTAATTATTAATGTAATTATTACTTCCTGATTGCTTTGCAGTAGCTCTTGCTTCCCACAGATGTAGTGCAGGACCCTCTTGTTTAAAAAAAACCACGTTTATAAGACTATGGCATATCATCACTTTGTGCGATTGAACAAAATGTTAATTCTTCTTCATTCTGGTTATCATGGTTAGTGCTTGATAACATGAAAACCATTTCATATATCTGACATTTTAACATATATTAAGTCAGTCTGTACAGTCATACTATGTTTTACTAGTAAATTAAACAGTGTCAGGCAACGTTTGTCATACTGGTATTGAGTTGTCCACATTGCTGAATTATTAGTACAATCCTTTTTTTCAGTTTTGGCTTGGGCAAACTACCTGCCCCCTAAATAATTCTTGGGTACAACTTGGGAATTATCACAGTCCAATAAGTATTCCCAGTAGTCATTTTGGATATTGTCAGTGTGTTCTGCATAGAAAGACAGTTTAACTGTATGGGTGCCCGCCTTTCTAGGTTGGTTGGCTTCAGTGCTGGAGAAAGGTCAGAAGCATATTTAATTTATTAGCGTTGAAATTGCTTCACAGTCTGGTAGTACATCACAGCTGTAACTTAGCAATTGGTAGCTCTAGGGCTGGGGAAAGAAACAGCTTCCAAGAAAGCTTTTGAGCTGTAAATGACTATGTGAGCAGATGCAATTCTTTTAGGCTAAACTTAAACCAAATTATGCAGAAATGTCTTGATTTTGATTTTCACTTTGCTTTGCAATAGTCTAGAACATCTCCTCACAGTTTGTAAGAGCTCTCAGCTCAGTATGTAGGCAGCTGCTATATGTCTCCTTGTTGCTGTTAGTTAATCTATTGGTAGATAGTTTTTAGCTCCTAGACTTCATCTTAGAGCTCTGGACGTGGATTCACACAGCATGAAGTACAGGCTTAGTCAGGCTCTACTCGGCTTCTACCATAGCAATTTACTTGTCCTCCACTGTGAGCTGATTACATCAGAATTATGGTTCTATGGACACGAGGCACAGATGGTGACTGCATGGACATACTATACAAACATTTCAGAATCTTGGTTTGTGTTAAACCCCAGGTGCATGAACGTGAAGTTGTAAAATATATATATATCTGAAATAGGATGACAGCAGTCCCAAAAGATGGGGAGAATGAGATTTCCCACCTTGAGGAGAGTGTGATGATGGCCCCCAGTGTGGCTTCAGACAAGGGAAGGCTCCAACATCCTTGTGAATCCTCTGGTTCTCTCCTGCCACATCGCTGCCAGAAAGTGTGTTCTGGGAGAGGGCCCAGAGCTTCCTTCTGATGTGGACTCTGGCTGGAGGCCTGAGGGAGAACCATACTGTGAAACTGTAGCAAGGCTGGGGAAAGTATGACCCAAGTCTTCCCTGGTAAATTCCATGTGTTGAGCTCCTTAGTCTCCTAATCACATATACACCTTCTGATTCTGTCCTTCTTTTTCTTGGCCATTATGGAGTCTAGCTATTTTAGGACACGACCAGCAAAAATCTCAATAGAGAATATTCAATAGAGAAAAAAGACAGAAGACATTGTGTCTGGGGGATTTTTTAGCCCAGATACATATCCCTTTTTGTATGCTCCTGAATCTCATTATGAAATTGCTATTAAATAAGGCAATGTCTTCTTTGCCCATTAAACAAGAAAAAATGGGAAAATGTTTTCACAAGAGTGACCTACTGATTACCAATCTGAAATGTAGGTTCCAAGTCCATTTTCTAGATTTATTATTTTCTGCCAAAATTGATTTGGACAAAAAACATAGTAATCACCTAATATGTGGTTAGCAATTTTCCATCTCATTACACAACCCTTGTATCTTATTACCCATTTAAATGAATACCTGTTAAATGAACAGACCTGTACAATGCAAACAATTTTTCGATCCATCAAGCCAAAACAAATAGAGGACTGCAATAAAGTCTTTATAACAGTATACCACAATATAGAATACAATAGAAATGGGATTTATCAGTGTAATGCATCAGCTAAATGAATATAAAACTTTGTAACAGAATCAAAATTACCATTTGGGATGTCACATGATTGTACTACAACCCTAATCTTTCAAAATGCCAAGGAGCTCTGAGGAGGCATTCTGCACCATTCAGATAAGATCTCTGAATATTTGTCACTATAGTGCTCATAAAAATGACACTATTAACACTGGCTGCAACTGAACTTGACATCAAATGCACAACGATCTATCCTAGTGACTTCTGCCACCACATCTGTCCTGATTTCCACCACTGTGAATCTGCAGGCTTGAATCTCTCTAAAACAAGCAGATAACCCCAGCAAGCTGCAGTGAACGTGCAGATTGCAGTAGATTAGATTTATCTGTTCATCCAAAATGTGATTTGGACAGACATACTCAGAGGTGGAAGGAAACACTTTCACTCCTGGTTCTCTTCATGACAAAATCCAGATCGAAAGCTGCACACTTTAGGAAATTTTTTATGTATGTGGTTTGAATTAATTAGGAAACTTACTGACAGAATGAGAAGAAAGATGGCAAGCGCTGCTTGATCATCTCATAAGCATTTTAAAGCAATTTGCTTTTAACAAGGATTAGGAGGGGAAGAGAGGGAATATGTATTTTTACCAGGAATCAGGTGAAAGGGAAGCAACATTAAAATGAAGTCGTAAGACAAACCCTCAGAAAGCAGCATTTTTGAATTACTGAAACAAAGTGAGTTTGTTTACTTGTCAAAGTTACTACATAAAGAGAGATTGTTTAAGTTAACCTCACTTTTTTTCAGAAACATGCTTGAATGCAGTTACTCAGTTCTGAATTATACTCAATGACCTTGCGTGGGCCTTCCATGTCTAGTCCTTTCTGTCTGTAGA
Source organism: Dromas ardeola (assembly GCA_013398915.1). NCBI lineage: Eukaryota > Metazoa > Chordata > Aves > Charadriiformes > Dromadidae > Dromas > Dromas ardeola. The sequence goes on from VYZM01018432.1 coordinate 142,008, forward strand.
AGTATCTAAAGATACGCCTGCACAGATACATGACTGCAGTCACATAGCGCTCTCATAGCATTTACTGCTTTAGCTGCCAAAAATACTTTAGACTTGCTACTTCATTTCTGCAGCTGGGTGTAGCTGAGAGGCAGTTTAATAAGCTATCCCCTTGCACCACTACACATCTGCTAGCAGCTATGTTCCAGTTCAGATCTTCGAGTTCTTTGAAAGCACCTCTGCTTCAGGAAGAACAATTATGAGACTGAGCTGCAACCTGTCATTTCTAACACTTACTCCTTGCTCATATCCAGTAGAGAAGGACTTCATATAAACACCTTTATCATCCAAGATGTGGTAATAACTTGTCTCAGCTGAATGGTAGCTGACACATTGGTTCTCTTCAGCTGGTACAGATGTTTCATCACTCAGAAAAGACTCAGAGCCTACATAAGGTCCGTTTCCTGAACCTATTGCCTTTTACCCACACTCCAGTTCTCAATTACATGCAATTTTTGCATTGTGAATGATGGAATGCTAAGCCTCAAGCATAAGATCTGTGAGGAAGTAATAAGACTATGACCTAAAAATAGTTGGACTTCATGAACAAATCTTCTTAGCAGCTAAACAGCTCTGCCAGAGTTTTCTCCTGGAAGAAGAATCATATGAATTTCATTCCATGTCACTGATATTGCATATGAAGTGTGTAGATACTCTGGGAATGGCAAAGGAATGCTGTCTCTGTTCAAATACCCATTTTCAACATCTATTATTTCCTCATTTCTCGCCAGCTCCTTCTAGGATGTGTGTGCGTTCTGACAGCAGCAATACTGACACTTCTCTGTCTCAGTAAAAACTACTACATTTAAGTTATGAAGAATGAAAGATACATAGCGTATCCTGCATATGAAGAAACAAAGTAGGGAGAAAGAATGATATGCAAAGATCTCAGTAGAAGGCTAAGTTATACTCAAAACAGTTGCAGCTCTTAAGAAGATCATCACCTTGAACTGTTCTAGAGGACGATCTGTATTTGATACCCATAGAATTTCTATCCTTATCTGAATTACTGGCAATATTATGTGTAGGACAGACTTTTGTATTATGATGACATTGACATTGTGTGTGTGTGTTTGTGGTTGGCCTCTGATGGCCCCCTGCTCTGATAAAATCTGCTCTCTTCAGGGTGCTTATATATTCTCGAATGAATGGACTTTTCCCATGAATGTCCAGAAGATAATTTTAGTTTGAAACAGAGGCAACAGAGTTTTCTCTTATGCTATTTCTCATTGTAATCATAGTGTATGAGATACAAACCCAAGAACTCTTACCATTTCCCAATGGTCAGACAAACCAAGTGGGAACATAGTCAATACAGAAGTGGAAAATGCAGGTTCATATCTTGGCTGCAATGAATTCTTAACTGGATATACAGAGTAGCATAGGTCAAACTGAAAAGCCTAAGGTCATTCATCTCATAACAGAAAATTATTCACAATAACTAATTCCTTTTGTGATATGTGGGCATCTTAGATTCATGGTCCACTTCAAGTTCACAGCTAAGACATGATGTTGGCTCTCTGTCATGAAAAATGATTGTTCATCTTTTTGTTATTCCAACATGAAAAGAACACACTTTTCAAAGTTTGACTGTACTGAGCAAGTTTTGTGTCGATTATAAGTCTGGATCTCTTGTCAAACAGCAGTCCTGTTTCTTATTCCAAGCTTTATTGACTTGTAGGAATGAGTATAATATCAATATACTCAAATAATAATACAAACAAAAAATATTTTTGTAGAAACTTATGTGGTCTTTTGCAAAACCAAAGGGCATATAAGGACACCATACAGTATGCAGGTAATATCCTCCCAGTATGGACATTACTTAAACCAGTGGAAGAGTTCTAATGCTTGAATGGCTGATTTCTTGTCACTATTGAAGGCTTCTTGTCACTATTGAAGAACTCCGACTGTTCACTGAAACAGACAAATTTTCCCTTTTCCTGGTTGCATAGCATTGTGTTCCTATTTTATCCCTGAAGCTCTTTGCAACTCACCCCCCTCAGTCTCAGTCTTTCCCACTCATGATTGTGAACCACATCCCCAGTTCTACACTTTTTTGTAAGCTTCCTGCATAGGAGCTTCTTCGGAAGCAGTATTGTGGGCACTGTTTTTACGTATACACAGGAAATGCTTATCATCATCCAAGTTAATTACTATGAGAAAACTCTTATTTGAGGCACACACACAAAATAACTCCAAGTCACTCACATTTTAACAGATGACCGAGTGAGTTATCTCTCCTTTGTTACTGGACAGGCACTTCAGAGCAGTTGATATGCGATAACCTGATGCAGGGAAAGGTTGGATTAGCTGTACCTCTGGGCTTACTTAAAAGCACGAGGCTTCAAGCGCTCATTTGGACTACTTGTGCCTGAGGTTGTCACCAAAAGTGAGCAAAATGATCTATACCAACCAAATCATCCTCATCTTCTTAAAAGAGAGTTACTGGCATAGCTGTCAATCAAAGATAACATCATGCCTCTGGCTGATTTGTCAGTACAAGTTTTTTGTTTGAAACTAGCCAGTTTTAAAAGACAAAACGGCACAAAGGTGTTCACTAGGGGCCCAATTAAAATTAAATTAATGTTTAATTATGTGCATTTCTGGAATAGAACAAAACCAACCATTTTAAAGTAAAAAATGTATAGCTTCTCTAAGTGTCAAAGTTAATTAGAGTGTTTTTTCTGTTACCTCTTCAGGCCATTTTCAAATTAACAATCAACAATTATCTTCTGAACCCCTCTTCCAGTCCTGAGAGGAGTATATTTAGTCATCAGGTGTCAGATCCTCTTTTTTTTTACTTTCTGTTTGATAAATTTCCTACTTATGAATTCAGTTTCCTATTTACAGCACATAATTCTAAAACAAGAAAGCCCAATGAAACCTTTCAAATTGAATACAAAACAAACTGTGGCATGGACCACATGAACATGAAGCAGGAGTTTAATGTCTTAATAGGAAACAGGATGTTCTTTATGATGTTTAGTTTATACTAGCAGCGCTTTTAGCGAATGTGTAGCAAATAGTCCAAACCTTAGACAGAGAATTCATCTAAAAGAGCAAATCCTTTGTATGTCAAACACTAATGTAACTGTGACTCTGACCTGTTCCCACCACGTAATCTCTTGTACTACCAGGTATACTCCTAGGTATCTTGCCTACTTGAATTGTTTATTTTATGAAAGGGTCATAGGATAACAATGCCTGTGAATAGATCTGGAGACGAGAGAGACATCTCTAATCCCTGTTCAACACCATACAACATTTAAAAATTCCCGTAAGGAAAAGTGTCCATATGGTGATTCCGGGCTATGTGAGGCTAAATAAATTGGACAAAAATGAGAATTATTGCCTTAAAGGAATTTTACAACAAAATTTGCCTTGTTCTAACTCTTCTTACCTATAGTCAGAGTACCACAGTAAAGTAATTTAACTCAAAATAATATAACAGATAACTTCTAGTCTTTGAAATGAGAAAGTGTAACTTCTGAAAAAACAGATTTTTTTTCAGTTTTCTTTCAAGAGTTTATATTAGAAAGGACTAGTCTATTACAAAGAAACTGTATATGATATAAAGATACCCATAGAACGATGGAATTACAGCATAGCAATTTAACAGGAAAATATCCTTTAATAGTGCATGAAGAAACACAAATAATTTATTTTTATCTCATCCTTAAAATGAGAGTGGTTTCTACAAGGGCCAAAACCAAAGCAAATTGAATCCAATGGGAGATTTGTCAATGCATTCAATGGTTCTTGTGTTTAACTCTTTTGAGAACATCCAGGGTTTTCTCCTCTGTGGTAATATTGGTAGAAAAATATTACTGCTTCTCTCAGCAGCAGGAACAAAGAACCAAATGAAATAATAGACACTTGACCTAACAGTTACTTTCAAAGAGCATTCATCCTTGTGCAATGTACCCAGAGCTTGAAATGTTACAAATCACAGTTCAGTCTTGCAGTACAAATTTGGAAAGTGTAAAATATTAAAATTCAGGATGACCATTACTTAAGAAGACATTTCCCTACTTAAGAAGACGTTTTCTTAAACTACAGTGATTTTATTATTCTCTCTGTGCAGCACTACTCTTTCTATCATTTATGTATGATAGTTGCATAAGATGTTATATTTACAAAGGTAACAATAAATAAAGGACAGTCCCCGAACTACAGAAATCTTACAGTTTCTCAGGCAAAAATGTACAGTGAGATGCATATTGCTGAATAATGAAACTCTTTTTCATATTTCAGTGGGATAAGTATGAAATTTTTTTTATCGCAAATAAAAGACTCAATTACTTGTGTAAAAGGAGTAGAAATGAAATGAAGAAGCAAAAGATATAGCTTTACATGCACGGTTTTATTTATGCTGTTGTTATATCTCTTTTCAATTAATTACTTACGGCTAAATGGAAGGTGAGAATCCATTTTCCTAATTTTGTTTGAAATTTTTATCATGGTTTCCCTCAGACACTTATGTAGGAGTGCTAACTGGATGTGTTTCTATTCATCTTCCCCTAATAACTTTAGAATCTGGGAGTTTATTCCATCAAATCTGCCAAGAAAAGTTTCAAAAGGGTGGGATGATTTCAGAGATGACGGCATTTCCACCAGTTCTATGAATAAGTAAGGGCTGAATGTCTGTTTAAGTACCACAGCATTTAAGGCTACACCAAGAGTTCAATCCCAAAGTGGTATCCACGTTGCAGAGAAACCTTATAAATGATCCAGCTTTGGAGATGGTAAAAATTCCGTTGGAACTCATCCCTCCTGACCATCTAAGTCAGTTCATCATAAATCATACAGAGTGGAATTTATCACCTACCTGTAAATGTCTACAGTGTAGACGTGTACATCTGAGCTAGTCATGCTTTTTATAGTCAGTGGGGAGTAAAAGGCACTGCAAGGGCACAATTCGTCTGACCTGCTTTAGACATCTATTTTAAGATGAGATAAATTGTGCCCTAGAAATGCCAACTTCTCTCCATTGACTGTGAAGGCAGTCTAAGGCAACTTACTCAAATAATAGATGGTTGTTTAAATCCCAGTCAAAATGCATGGGAAATCAAGGTACTTATTTCTCAGCTGCTTAACACAATTTTAACTCCGAAAAAAAGTTTCACATGCTCATGACTCATCTGAAAAAAAATCTGTCATTTTTTAATTCACTGAAGTTTTTGAAAAAAGCTGAGTCAATTGTGTAATTCTCACATGAATACAAGTACATTATGTGTCCATTATCTGTTTAGATGTTTGTTGTATGTGTGCATATGCACACATATGGACAATGCACAGTTTTCTAGGCCTCTTACTGCCTTGTGCTTTGGTTTTGTGACCGTGTCATGGAGAATCTCAGCCTGGGGTGTGTGCCAGGTAATGAAGCTAAAGCGGGGGGTTAAAGATTATAGCCCGAACTTGCAGGCAGGAGTTATTGCCTTCAACTAATGCAGTGTGAAGCCTGAAACCTTGCTAGGAGACTAGCCTTCTCTAACAGCAGTGAAATTCTCTGGCAATGAGTCCTCTCCCTTATGGGCTCAATAGTGATGGATGAGTCTAACCTGAGATTAAAGGATCTGTGACCTGCTGCCTGTAGCCAGTCAGGCCACGGAAAGAGGAGATGCTCTGGTTCTGCATCGCAAATACGGGAGCTACAGCTCTCACTTTAGGGAAATGTAAGGGAGTTCTCAACCTCAGTGAATAGAAATTAACTTTCAAATCCACAAAGCCTGCAAGCGTGTACATAATTATGTGTAATATCTATGCATTATATACAAATGTGTAGTTCCATTCCATTTTGCATATATATCTACCCAGGTATAGTAAGTGCATAGTTGTGACATGTACTATAGTAATGTTAGCCAAAATCAGACTAGGCAAATAATCTAGTAGTCAGTACTCTTTTTTTCAAAAGCAGTATAAAAAAATTAATCTAATATGCTCCCCTTCCTAATAATTTCAGTGTTTGATCTTTCTTGTTGCTGCTTGACTGCACGAACTCCCAAAAAGAAATAATGGAATATCTGAAGGAATCATTTTGTTTTCTGTGGGTTGTCTTAGTCTGTAAGCTCTAACACACTGAAAGAATGGAATTGATTGGACTTGGAAACCTATACTATTAGGCTTATAAGAAATGCATATATAAAATTATGTTTGCAATTTAAGAACTTCTGCAATTCTGAATTGATTTCTCTATTCACATTTCTTGATCCTCATCTCAGCTTTTCTTTTGCCCCACTTACCTTTTCATCCCTGTTTTATTAAATTTACACTGTTTCCCTTCACATTTCATTCTGTTTGGCTTCTCCCAGAATACATGGGGATTATTTTTTCAAGGATTACAGGCTTCAACCCTCAAAATCGGAAATGTTGTGATGTGGCTGCTATCATTCTGTTCTGGTTTTACTCCTGTCTTGTTCATTTACATTAGAAAGAATGTACATTATTTTGGGTTCTGCCTTCTATTGTTGAATGAATGAATCTTTTTTTTTGTGTGGCCCCTTAGATGCTGAAGTAATAAGTAAGACTGATAATACTAATGGTAATAAGGGCACAAATTTCAAAGAGAAAGCTGGAAGCTCTTGCTTTTGAGCAAAATAAAAGTTGTTGAAAGGATTTTAAGTACTATACCTGAGCAATGTGTTTTTTCACTGGCATTTGTCTTTATGCATGTGGAACTCCGTGCTTGGCAATTAATTATATCATTGAGTTTCCAGCTGTAGTGGTCAGAAAGTTTACCACCAGGAGCTAGGCAAAGAACTATAGCATTTCAAAGCCAGAATAAGAGAGTTTGGAACAGACAGCTGAAAAATTTGATTTATATTACATGGCCAAAGACTATTTAGGAAGGTTCCATATTTAGGAAGGTTCCATAACCCTTGTTAAGTTTCCTCTGCACATCCAAGTCAATTTTTTTCAAACATTCTCAATTTCTGTATAGATTCTCCCACCAAAATAATGTTGTTTTGTTTATCAGCAAAGCAAGAAGAGACAAAACTTGGAAGAGGCTCTGATAATATCTAGTGGGCATAATTTGGTTAGTTCAGTAAATTACATATGTGCTAAATGTCACTAAATAGTGGGTTTTATTACTTTATTGTTTCACATTATAAATGAGAAACACTTCTGATTTCAAAACGTAATGGAAACTTTTAAGACCTTAAAATGTTCTGTTTAATCCAAAATGATTTTTTTAAAAAAATAATTAACTATTAGGTAAATTTCAATTAAAAATCATTGACATTTATGAAGAGTATTGGAAAAAACCACACATTTCAGTTACATCTGAGTGCCTTCTTTAGTTCAAAGCGCAAAATTTTGGTGAATGGTTTCAGTGCAACAAAGAGATACAGGTTTTATTTGAAAGAAATGAATGAGATACAAATAATCATAGAATCATTATAGAATCATAGAATGGTTAGAATTGGAAGGGACCTTAAAGTTCACCTAGTTCCAACCCACCCTGCCACGGGCAGGGACACCTCCCACTAGACCAGGTCGCTCAAAGCCCCATACAGCCTGGCCTTGAACACTTCCAGGGATGGGGCATCCACAACTTCTCTGGGCAACATGTTGCAGTGTCTCACCACCCCCACATTAAAAAATTCCTTCCTGAGATCTAATCTAAATTTCCCTTCTTTCAGTTTAAAACCATTATGCCTCGTCCTATCACTCCCTGATAACGAGTCCCTCCCCACCTTTCCTATAGGACCTCTTTAGGGACTGGAAGGCTGCTATAAGGTCTCTCCGGAGCCTTTTCTTCTCCAGGCTGAACAACCCCAACTCTCTCAGCCCGTCCTCATAGGAGAGGTGCTCCAGCCCTCTGATCATCTTTGTGGCCCTCCCCTGGACTCACTCCAACAGGACCATGTCCTTCTTGTGCTGAGGACTCCAGAGCTGGATGCAGTACTCCAGCTGGGGTCTCACCAGAGTGGAGTAGAGGGGTGGAATCACCTCCCTTGATGCACTGGCCATGCTTCTTTTGATGCAGCCCAGGATATGCTTGGCTTTCTGGGCTGCAAGTGCACATTGCTGGGTCATGTTGAGCTTCTCATCAGCCAACAACCCCAAGTCCTTCTCCTCTGGTCTGTTCTCAACCTATCTGTGCCCAGCCTGTATTTGTGCTTGATCGTTGAATATTAACCAACTTTCTTGTGCCTCTCGTCCCTCCAAGGCTTTGTCCCATGGTACTCTACCAAACAGATACTTGAAGAGGCCAAAGTCTGGTCTCCTGAAGTCCAGGGTAGTGAGCTTGTTGTGCGCCCTCCTCCCTGCCCTAAGGATCTTGAGCTCCACCATTTCATGGTTGCTGCAGCCAAGGCTGGCCTTGAACTTCACTTTTCCCACCAGCCTCTCCTTCTTGGTGAGAACAAGGTCCGGTATAGCACCTCTCCTCGTTGGCTTCTCTGTCACTTGGAGAAAGGAGTTATCATCAATGCATTCCAACAACCCCCTGGATTGCTTCTGCCCTGCCGTGTTGTCCCTCCAACAGATAACAGGGTGTTTGAAGTCCCCCATGAGGACCAGGGCTTGTGAATGTGAGGCTGCTCCTATCTGTCTATAGAAGGCCTCATCTGCTTGATCTTCCTGGATCTGGTGCCCTGTAGCAGAGCCTCACTGTGATGGCACCAGTCTCTGTCCTCCCTTTATTCCTGACCCAGGAGGTCTTGGTCGGCTCTTCATCCATCCTCAGACAGAGCTCCACGCACTATGGCTGGTCATTGACATAGAGGGCGACACCCTCTCCTCCTCTCCCCTGCCTGTCCTTCCTGAAGACCTTGTGTCCTTCCATTCCAACACTCTAGTCATAGTAGCCATGTCAGCACGTCTACCTGAAGTCAATAAGATCATAGCCCTGCAGGCGTGAGCATATCTCTAAGTCCACTTGTTTATTCCCCATCCTACATGTGTTTGCACAGGGGCCTTTAAATTGGGTTCCTGATGAAGCTGGCTTATTGCCTGGAATTCCTTTCTGCTGCACTACAGGTGCTCTCTGACTGACCTGTGATCCTTTCCAGGGGTCGATTGCTGGCACTGGTATCAAACTGGTAGGAGCCGGATGGATTGAGGTTCCCCTCACCTGACAACTTGAGTTTAAAGCCCTCTTCACCAGCTCGGCAAGCCTCTGACCTCTTCCCCTTCTTTGACAGATGGACCCCATCAGCCCCCGCAGTAGACTAGGTTTCTCAAAGTGAGTCCCATGGTCTAAGTAGCTGAATCCCTGGCTGTGGCACCAGTCCTGTAACCATATGTTGATTCGCCAGATTTGATGGGCCCTTTCAACCCCTTCCCTTTGACAGGGAGGACTGATGAAAAAAAAAAAATAAATGATTAAACTATGTCACTTGTTATCCACGCAGCTTACTTCCCCCATTAATTTTAAACTAAAAATACTTTTGTCAAGGTTTTTGGGGGGAAGAGAGGAGAAGGAAAAGAAACAGTATAAAAATTTCAAGATTAAAATAAGGTTTTTAAACAATGCTTAGATATTTTATTTACTGTAATAGGCAGGAAACAGCCTGTTCACAACAGGGAGCTGACTCTTTTACACATAAACACAGCTTCTTCTACTACTTTGCTGTACTTCAGGAAGAAATGAAATGATGAATACAGTTTCTATTAGGCAGAAACCCCAGGAAATTGCTAGTTACAGATTCTAGCAACTAGACTGGTGGAGTGTTAATGATTAGTTACTTTTTACTGTGTATTACTCTGATAAAAAACATTTTATCTGGGATAAGTGGCTAAGGTAAGCACCTGTCCTTTTTTTCTTCTTAAAGTGTTATTGAAATTATAAAACCAAACTCCAGAAGAACTGCAAATTTAGTGGCTTTTTGCTGTTGTAATTATATGTTGTATTTCTCTAGAAAATGTTTGTGGATAATTGCTGCATTTGTACTTTTACAGGTGGGCTGAAAATGAAATATAGAGTATTATTCCTGAAGAAGGTATAACAAAAGATATGAGCAATAAATTACTGTGTTTGCTTCAAGCATATAAAAGGCAATACTTTTTCCAATTGCTTTGTTCATTCAGCAGTTTTCCTGTGGACAAAAGACATTTTTACACAGTCAAAAAGAATAGGCATTGATCTGTTAGACAAAGACTCTGTGGTTATGTGCTATCATGACCCTTACATCCCATAGAATAGAAGCGTTCCTCTCATGTAGGAAAAAGAAAGGGTTTTCTTATTTTCTTATTTATTTTTGCACAATGTATGTTGTAGTTTTTGAATCTCCATTTCAGTGCCAGATTCCTGATTGGGGAATGAGGAATGGCTTGCCATTTCTGCAGCTCCAACTTGCTTCCTCAGCAAGTTCTCAAGCATCCACCAGCGGAATCGTATTACCAGAGGTCACTGAAGAGGCTGCTTCTGACAGTATGTATTATAACAGAGAGTCATCATTGTTGCAGCCGTAATTTTTATTAACATTACTCACAACCTGTAAATGCCAAGAGTAATTCAGGCTCAAACCCTTTTCTCACTCTCCTCCCCACAACTACTTCCCTCATTTTCCTGCCAGCTTGCTTATCTCCAGGGTTTCTTTGAAATACTGACCTGCTAAATTAGAACAGCAAACACAAGTAGATTTATTTAACTTTGAAAGCCTTGTTGGCAGAGTCTTTTCACTTTGTTGTGAAGTAACTTCTCCATTGGAAGAGCATCTTAATGTGGTATTATTCTGTTCATTCATTTTTATCACAAGCACAGCTTGCTTTCCCATAAACTCCAGAGCTTTATTTCATTAATTGTCAATGTGATTACCTACTCTACAGTGTAATGAACATTATCTGCAGTGTTTGGTGTGCTTTTCTGACTGGTACTCAAAACGTATTACTGTAAGCATTGAAAAAATAATGTTTTGTACGTTAGTATTCTCTTCCAAGTTGCATGAAAAGGTCTTGTTTTTCTAAGTGTATTTACACTGGTCAGGAATGGCAAGGGGAGGGCTCTTACCTTAAAGGAGTATTCCTCAGGCACTTTGCTCATTGGCAGCGGCCAGTTCTGGCACCCTACTCCCAGTTCATCACTGTGTGAGATTTCCAGTTGTCACTGGGCACATCTATGTGGGTCCACTGGCTGCACTTCCCCTCCAGGGCAGCTCTGTCCGTCTGAGAAGCTGGGGCAGAAGGCAGCATGGCAGGGTGGAGCAGAGGACAAACACAAGGCACTATACGCACTATGAATTTACTGCAGAAAATTTGGGATCAGCTGGGAAGACATTTAGGTGCACTAATGTGGACCTGTGGCCCAAATAATAGACTAATACCTCTCTCAGGACTTCAGTAGCTTCAGTGTGGTACCATGAGAATGTGTGACTGAGCCGGCTTGTTTCTGGCAGATCAGTGCATGGGTAAGAACAAACATATGTCTCTGCATCTGCCTCTATAGAAATATCCAAAGACATCAGTGGACTTTAAATCAATGGTAAATTTAAGCTAAATGCCTCAGGCGAGACAGCAAAGTGTTCAGGTTTAGTGGGCACTTAATGTCCCTCACCAATGGTGAACCAACAAATCCTAATTAAATGGAAAGCGTAAATAGTTAATCCAAGCACAATATAAAAGGTGCTCTCAAATAGACCTCAAAGTATCTTTTGTTGTTAACCTCTTACATTTACATGGCAATATGGGAATTTCAGCATTTTCTTTTCATTATAGCAAATTTGCATTCAATAAGGCCAAGCACATGTCTACACCGGAAAACCAAAATCATCCCTGAGATAAAAGAAGACCGTTGGATTCAATTCTAATAGCTGGTTGCTAACTGAAAGCTTCCACTATGAATGATTTTTATTATAAAATGAAGGAATTTTTCCTAATTCCTTGTTGCTTCTGCTACTGCTACAGACACTTCACGTGTCCTGTTTTTGGACACAAATGATTCCACCCTTCATGATGGCACAACCTCAGTCTTCATCAGGTACATTAAGCTTCCAATGATGGGCTTTATAAATTAAAAATTACAACATAATGTAACTTTTAACCAGAAGGGATTGTAGTAATTAAAGCCTGATCATTTGACCTCGTTATAGCATTAAATTTCCTGTGGCACAAAAATATTTATTGAGGGTATAAAAAGAAAGGATAAACACTCACCCTTTTTGTCATTATTATTTAACTACTCTAGTCACTGAACCTGTCTGGTTCCATTTCTGTAAATACTACACTATTTGACCTACCTTGACCAATACATTTTACAAGCTGGAGTCATCCATTAAACTTGTGAAATGACTTTGCCAATACAGCTTGTACAAAAAGTCAATAAGTAAAAAATGGTTCTCCTATGGGCTGTCTTAGCATTTCTTGCCATGATTAATATAAGCAATTGTCTCAGTTTGACTCTTCAAGGAACCGATAACTAAACAGAAATAATGATGCTATTTGAAGGCCAAGATAAACTTGCATTTTATACCATTCCCTGGAGTTTACATGCAGAATATGTTTAATATGTGCCAAGTTTACTGCGTTACTAAAAGACAGGGGAAGGTGATGGTGGGGATACAAATATTTCAGTCACTTACGGAAAGTGCCAAATGCAGAGTATGCTGGCAGTGCATGATGCAACAATGATGAATTTTCTTTGCCAAATATGATAAATAACGTTAGCCTAACCTTTTTAGGCTTCTATTCGAGTGGCTATGCCTCTACCTATGAGACTATTAAAAACCCAATCTGTCTCCAGAATTAGCTTAACCATTATAATATTCACTAATTATGCATATTAAAGCAATATGAATACCACAAACTCTATTGCCTAAAATTGTCCAAGCAGTTGTCTTCCGTCTTACTCTACATTTTGAAAAGTCTGCCACTAGTCTATCACAATCTCAAAACTTTTTGAAAGGAGACCTTTCATTAGTATTCAGATGATGTGGTGTTTGTAGGATGTTGCTGGCCAGCGTCTAGCTTCATTTAGACCTGTTATGAGAGAGAGATTACTTCTTTTTTAAAAAAATGAGGATCATGGGAGAGAAAAGGATTCTAATAATTAAAACAGTCTCCAACAGAACATCATGCCTATTCTCTGCTAAAAATGGTCTTCCTATTATTAAATACAAACTATCCTGTCCTTCTAATCTAGAATTAATTTGTGCAATGTTTCTATTATTTATAATTTTCTGTGTCATCAGCTGCTCGGCAGATTAACAATACTTTTCTTTCTGAGAGTAATTATAATGGGAGAGCTTTTGTATTCATCAGACTTTTTAATGAGGTTATTAATACTTCCATCTCATTACAACTGTTGAATCATAATTTAATTTTTAATTATTACATGCGTTTTTGTGTTTTGTATAGCTGTATATGTACATGTTGATTAGTGGAATTGTTTATATCACAGAGGCTAAGAATAATTCATTTTAGACAAAAAAACAGTTATTGTGCCATTTTTTTCAGTAGAATTAATATATTGTAGACATTCTGATCTTTTGGCTATTGATCAGAGAATTCTTTAATTGCTGTTCCCTAATTTTAACATTTTAAGACGCAATTCTAAAACTGTTGAAGTCAATGGAGAAACTCCCACTGATTTCAATGGCTGTTATGTCAGATCATTAACATGTTTTATTACTACATCTCTTTATTTCTTATGTCTTTTAATACTATTGGCAATGAAGGACAAACTGGAACAGTGGACAGTAAGAAGGATGTGTAGCTACTTCAAGTGAACTGCTCTCAGAAGATGCAGAATTTTTATTTGGTGAAGAGAAATAAAATGTGACCTTTTTTTCCTGCAACCTAAAAGTCCATTCAGCAAAGCTGGGGTATAGGTAAAGAAGCCACCAGGAAACCTGGCGAATGCTTTAGCCTCGATCTAGCAAAGCACTCGGACAAATGCTTATCTTTAAGCATGTGAATACTCCCACTTGAGCCAATGGACAACTCCACCACATACGTCTGGCTGTTTGCTGCCTGGGTGGATAAAGAGGTTGGGAATTTAATAGTGGGTTCATGATTACAGTCATGATTAGTGTCATGATTAGGGCCAACCTCTGGTCACAGGTACAGCCTAATTTTTATGAATTCTGAATTTCCATTGCCTAAACCTGAAGACTTAAGCTGACAGTTCACTTCTTACAACGCTGTGTTGAGCCACTGAAAGACCTAAATTGTATGTTCTGAAATTGAAGAGGTGACTTGGGATGGGATTTATTTTCACTAACCTCAGCCTTCTGGTATTTAGCCTATGTTAGTCACGAGAGGAGCTCTTCTAGGGGAATTTGTATCACTTGTAATTATTTTACTTTTGAATGGGATATATTATCCTTTTAGATTTTCTAATTCTCTCTACAAGTTACAAAGGGGGCTAGAGAACTAGTTTAATACACCATCACCATTTTTTAGATATCTGAAATTGGTGGAGATGATGAAGCTGAACATAAATTTATACCTTTAACAGGTGTTCCACTGGCCCAGCTGAATCTATAGTGAACTAAAAAGATATTAAGCAATGAATTAGCTGGTATGGGTACTTAAAGAATCCCATTTATCCGTATTTACATGCATATAACCCCAAATTATTGTTCAAGCAAGTGCCTTCATTTGCATTGTACGGAATTCCTCTACCTTCTCACCACTAAAACTAAATATCGATGAATGCACAAGTACCCAATGAATCTATGTGTGAGAATGGTATTTAGCTTATGCGCAAATTGATACCATTTTAAAAACGTGGAACTAGATAATAAATCGATTCTTCAATCACAGGGGAAAGCAAATTAAAGTTGATGATTTTAGGTCCGTAATAACTCAAATGGCCACGAATGAACACAGCCTGAAGGCAGACAAAACTTCCCGTTGAAATCAATGCCATGAGAAAGCATGAAGAAGCAAAACAATACACAAGATAAATTTGAATAAATATTCATTGATTGTAAATGAATAGGTAATGTAGGTAATACCAAGATAAGTTCATTGATGGAATAATGGAATCATAATGCTCACACCCAGATATCAAAACCAGTTTTTAAATTATAATTTTATGCAAAATGGAAAGAAATTAACAAGCAGAGTAAAAGTCACAACCAAGTTAATAAGCAGAAGGCAGTGAGATTCCAACCCTCAACCCTTGGTTATAAGTGTCTAGTGATAATTAAAGATTCCTGATCCACAGTTACTTACGTATTTATAATATCTAGGAACTCCAAAACTCTCCTAGCATTTACTAGGAATAACAGTTTTGCAATCCTGTAATTTCTCTAAACAATTTTTGCCTTTGCCAGCTTCATGACAAAATTAAACTTGCCAATTATAATTCTGCAACTGGCTTGACAGTACCATTTGATTAAGTGAATGTCCACTTGGGTGACACCTTTTTATGAGAGAGTTGGTGGCTTCATCAATATTTTACTATGGAGACAAAATACGAATTTACAGCAATAATGAGGATATTTGAGTCTTTTACATTTTTAGCTGGGGAAGAAAGGTGATCCTGCAAATCTTACTCCTGAGATAGTCTCCTTTATTCTTACCAAACTGCCCTGTTAGAGAGATTGTCCATATGTTTTTCTGGCACAGGAATAATAACACAGTGAATGGGAGCTATGTAGTTTTTCAATTAATTGACAGGAAGGCATTTTTTTACCTGCAAGAAAATACAGATCTATTTCTTTTCATACGGGAACAAAATATACAATGTCTATCAGTCAACCTAACAAGCTACACCCCTCACTCTGACAGTGCTGTCACACACCAAGTCTTTTGGGCTTCATTTCTAACGTTGCCCACTGACTTGACATGATAGCTCCGGCTGTGCGGCTGCCGCCATTCCCTTGCTGCTTGACTGCTCCCACATTTTGCTCTTCAGCACAGAACAGGCTGCTTGTGCATGACATACCGAGGCAGACAGTAAGTGAGAAACCTTGTTGAGCCTATCTACATGGTGTTTTGCAGACACCTGATCGTGAGGCTTATTTTTCACTCACTTGAACCTGAGTGAATGGTATTACTATTGCCAAACCTGAACTAATATGTTGAAATGCAAAGTGGATTAATTACCTCTATATTACATTACGTGGAGTTATCTCACATCTGTCTGAAAACAGTGCAGAAGACTTACAGCTTTGAGGATTAGAATCTTACATTGTCGCTAGGAGACTCTGTTGACTGCAAATATTTTTCCCCAAATACGAGTTGCTCTCTAGTTGTATGTGTGGTAGCCCTGTGGAAAAACTTTTGTCCCATTCTCAAAGACAAAATTCTCCAGTACAGATTACATAGAGATAGAAAGACTGGTTTATAGCAACCTTTCTGAAAAGAAATCAATTTATAAAAATAGATTTATTGTGTTGTTATCAAAATACTGTGTTTTAGCGTTCAGCTTCATTCAGCAGACAGGAAAAAAGAATATATTAAAGAAAAATGGCAAGAAATATTTTCTGGCCATAATAGCATATTTTCCTGTGTTAATGCTTTTTAATTAGTTTAAAGATAAACCAGGTACAGAAAATTGTGTGACCACTATTTACAGTGACACATTTACAAAGAATTTTAGTGTTTGTCCAGCTGGTGGTTTTGTCTGTGACTGTGTGTAAAGATCTTCTGTCTTTTCTGGGTTATGTTCTACAGTGTTTACGACACATAACTTGATTTCCCAGATGAAGAAAATGTAACGTAAAATCCAAGTGGATTATTAACACTGTGAAGCAACAGAAGCATAGCTACTTTTTTCTTTTTTCTTTTTTTCCAAATAAAAGGTAATTAGAAAGACCTTTCTTGTTTTACAGTATATCTCTTTTTCTTATTATGCTGCAAAGCTGAACAAGTATTATCCCCATACTGGTTGGATTCTGATTTGTTTTATTTTGTAAATTTGTCCAAAAAGACTAGATTTGGAATTGTCTTCTGAGCTGCCTTAGACTATCTGCTTTTCTTCATCAATTAAAACCAGTAGTATCTTTATCTTTAATTCACAGAGACAGTAATGCTTATATGGAGAGAATGATCATTTCTTCTGTGAGATATTTTTAGAGAGGTTTAACACAGAGCCTGAAGAAAAGCATGCAATAACTAGCAGAGGGTACCAGAAACCTCTTGACTCTGGCCCATTCTCCTGATAATTTTCTGTTTTAGGGTCAAGGATTACCTATCTATGGAAAAGTTTCTCCCATCATGTTTTCAAATTTTGACAGTTCTGCACAAGAGAAATGTGAGATTCTCACAAGTTATAACCTTGAAAGATAAGGTAGGTGGTTTTTGGACATCATTTTCCAGGGTTACTCCCCAGGTGGGACAGGGTGGTAGGCAACTTTAGAGATGTCTTCATCCCGTCAGCCTTTGCCTGTGAAGCTTCTGTCATGAACTGTAGAGGGCACATCGCACCACTACCTTGGGGTAGATGTAGGTGCATGTCTTTTACACAGCTAAAACTAGAAAGGCTGATGTACACCCAAGCTGCTGCTATTATTTCAGAACATCTAATTTTATAGTGCATTAGTATCCAGTGAATTTAGTAATCTGCCCCGTAAGTGTACCTCTGTGCAGCACCACTGCAGAGGAGACCTGTTTTTGACTTCCTATTGTCAATCAGCTCTGCAGCTGGCAAGAGATCAATAACAGTGTTAACTGAAGTTCTTTGTAGATACTCAGAAACAATCATCTCTGGTGCATTCTGTAGAAAAGAGCGTGATAAATATAACCACAATTAGCATACGATACTCCCAGGTTGGTATCTTTGGGTATGTATTGAATGAGGGAAGTTTCAGGGATTCTACTTAAATATAGAAAGATATGATCAGTATTCTGCCGCTGAAAGTCCTCAGAAAGGACTAAGCAAAACATACAGACATGTCATCTTCTGAACACTAGCCTGAATTTTACCTTCTAATTGCATGACCTAGTGTGCTGGTTTTGGCTAGGATAGAGTTAATTTTCTTCATAGTACCTAGTATGGGGCTATGTTTTGGATTTGTGCCGAAAACAGTGTTGATAATATAGAGATGTTTTCATTACTGTTGAGCAGTGCTTACACAGAGTCAAGGCCTTTTCTGCTCCTCACCCCACCCCACCAACGAATAGGCTGGGGGTGCACAACATGTTGTGAGGGGACACAACATGTTGGGGACAGCTAACCCCAACTGACCAAAGGGATATTCCATACCATATAACATCATACTCAGCATATAAAGCTGGGGGAAGAAGAAAGAAGAGGGGGACATTCAGTGTTATGGCATTTGTTTTCCCAAGTAACCGTTAGGCGTGATGGAGCCCTGCTTTCCTGAAGATGGCTGAACACCTGCCTTCCGATGGGAAATAGTGAATGAATTCTTTACTTTGTATTGCTTGCGTGACTGGCTTTTGCTTTATCTATTAAACTGTCTTTATCTCAACCCACGAGTTTTCTTGCTTTTACTCTTCCTATTCTCTCCTCCATCCTGCTGTGGGGGGAGGGAGTGAGTGGCTGGGTGGTCCTTAGTTGCTGGCTGGGCTTAAACCACGACACCTAGGTAATCTGAATTTTTTTTGTACTATTTTATCTGAGGTTTTCATATCATCTAATCATTTTTTGAGGCTCAAACCCTATGAAGGTGAAAGCTGTGACAAGATGTTATTCCTGTTTTCTTAATGGGAAAACTATTTTAGGAAACAGTATTTTTTGATATTAACACAAAAATAATATTCAAACATTGGCCTTCTAATTTCTTCTTCTGTATTTAATCCAGTAAGATGTTATCACTCTGCTAAAGCACATGGAAAATAAGGAAGTGATCAGTGACAGCCAACATGGCTTCACTAAGGGCAAATTGTGCCTAACAAATTCGATGGCTGCCTACGACGGCTTTACAACTTTGGTGGGTGAGGGAAGAGCAACTGATGTCATCTGCCTGGACTTGTGCAAAGTGTTTGACACTGTCCCACATGACATCCTTGTCTCTACATTGGAGAGATGTGGATTTGACAGATGGACCACTCAGTGGATAAGGAATTGTCTGGGTTGTCGCACTCAAAGAGTTGTAGTCAATGACTCAATGTTCAAGTGCAGACCAGTGATGAGTGGCATTCCTCAAGGGTCAGTACTGGTACCAGTGATGTTTAACATTTTTGTTGGCAACATGGATGTTGGGATTGAGTGCACCCTCAGCAAGTTTGCCAATGACACCAAGCTTTGTGGTGTGGTCGACACGCTGGAGGGAAGGGATGCCATCCGAAGGGACCTGGACAGGCTTGAGAGGTGGGCTTGTGCGAACCTCATGAAGTTCAACCAGGCCAAGTGCAAGGTCCTGCAGGTGAGTTGGGGCAATCCAAAGCACAAATACAGGCTGGGCAGAGAACAGATTGAGAGCACCCCTGAGGAGAAAGACTTGGGGTTGTTGGTGGATGAGAAGCTCAACATGACCCAGCAATGTGCACTTGCAGCCCAGAAAGCCAAGCATATCCTGGGCTGCATCAAAAGAAGCATGGCCAGCAGGTCGAGGGAGGTAATTCTACCCCTCTACTCTGCTCTGGTGAGACCTCACTTGGAGTACTGCATCCTGCTCTGAAGCCTCCAACATAAGAAGGACATGGATCTGTTGGACATAGTTCAGAGGAGGTCCACAAAGATGATCAGAGGGCTGGAGCACCTCTCCTATGAGGACAGGCTGAGAGAGTTGGGGTTGTTCAGCCTGGAGAAGAGAAGGCTCCGGAGAGACCTTATAGCAGCCTTCCAGTCCCTAAAGGGGGCCTACAGGAAAGATGGGGAGGGACTCGTTATCAGGGAGTGTAGGGATAGGACAAAGGGTAATGGTTTTAAACTGAAAGAAGGTAGATTTAGATTAGACCTCAGGAAGAAACTCTTTACTATGAGGGTGGTGAGNGTCTAGTGGGAGTGGTCCCTGTCAAGGGCAGGGGGGGTGGAACTAGATGATCTTTAAGGTCCCTTCCAACTCTAACCATTCTATGATTCTATGATTATTGCTCAAATTGAGAAAGTGTGAATAGGAAGATGACAGAGAAAAATAGGACATTTCCCAACACAAGACCTGCAGTTTTCTTTCCCATACGTTTTTCAAAGTCAAAGCACAGCCTTTACGGATCCTACTGTAAAGTTTTGTTTTCTAAGGATAAGCTCCAAGGAAAAAATACTGAATAAACCAGCATAGGCAACACTACCTTCTAGCAAGCTTTCTGTGCAAAGTGACCACATTACTTAACTGTCTCTCAGGTTCCTGAGAATTAATTAATACTTGACTGGCTCTTTGAAGGAATAAAGTATGGACTCCTTCCATTGTTAATGCTGTAACTAAGTTTCCTTTTAAAGCATATTACAGGTTTCTGTGTCCCTTTATAATTATGTATCATAAATGCCAGATGTTCTGGGTGCACAAAGTGGCGCTGATATGGGGATAGAAGTAATGTTGTTTCAGTGGCTTTAATTATGCATTCCTATACTGACAGCAATGCTGGGGATTTGGTGAGTGCTTTAAATTAGAACAGTTTGGCACTGGAATACTGCAGTATAAAAGTTACCATTAAGGGAATTTTCACTAAAGTTGTTGATATAATTTTGTACTTAACCATGTGTCTGGGTTTGATTATGATTCAGAGCACCAGAAGTGCAGCAATCAATATCCACGTGCTTTACCACTCAGAGGTCCTTAACTGCAGTAAAACTTAAAAGATCAAGCTTTTATTTGTAGGGGGTTTTGTTTGTTTGCTTGTTTGTTTGTTTTTAACTCTTAATCTCTGCTTCATCATTTGGGCTAGGTAGCCTGAAAAGATTCCTTTGAGGTAACTGTTTTCATTGCTGTCATTAACAGTGGAAGAAACTCCTGCGGGAGATGGGGTTAGCCCCTCTGGGTAGCAGAGACATCAGTGCCTAAAATAGTAAATCTGCTAAAGAGACTTATGCTAAGGGACTTTTTTCTCCTTGCTTCAGTTCGTGCTAATTATGCTGTTGTATCACCCATCACCACGTTGTACTGTTTCTGTGTCTTCTCATCTCACTTTTTCCAGCCTTTGAAATTCCTGTACTAGTTTTTATTAAAGGTCAGCTTCTTTGATGGTAAAGATCACCCTTTTTCCCATGTGTGCATACAATGCTTAGCATAAAAGAGTCTTAAAAACAAATAGATGCACACAGATGTTACTGCGGTACAATAATAACAGCCCTTTGGGTTTTCTACTAAGCTTCATTCTCAGTACGATATTTGAGTCTGTAGGAGATGAATTTTTATTGCTCCTTTTTCTTCTGCTGTCCATAGGAGGGTAATAATTGCTTTCCTTTTATGAAACAGTTGGGGACAACATACGTGTTTGGTTTTTCTCTGGACTGCTGACAGGATAAAGAATTTTCAGAAAGTGGGTTTATACTGGAGTGGATGAAGTACAGCCACACCCTGACTAATTCAATTACATCTGATTTAGACCAAAAATGCAGATCTCCACATCATAGTAGGTGAAAGTTGGAAAAGTACCTATGTAAGAATTACAGAACTTTACTGTTGATTAACCAGCAAATTTCATGGTGTAACCTATTTTCCCTTTGATAGTACATGACATATTTTTTGAAGAAAGACGTAAATAGTTTTGATAGAGACAGTAACATTTGAAAAGTTGTTGTTTCTATTTTATTGAAGAATGGCTTTTGTTAACATTAGAGAATGAATGGGTATTTATACTCAGAGCTGTATTTCCAGTTAATATTTAGTCGGTAGTCAGTAACATAGCAATAAAATGAATTTGCTTTTCAAGTAAAAGGACAGAATAAATGCTCAGATTTTCCAGTAAAGCTATAACACATCTTTATTTTCTGAGAAGGAAGCTTAAAGAAATTAGATAGAATTATACAGAGGGTAGTAATTAGGACTAAATCTGTCCTGTAAAACTATTAAAGATTACCAGCAAAATACCAGGTATTTGTTTTAAGTGGGAGAAAGCAATTACTGCTTCTTTATGGGGGCAGTTTGAGGGCTGAAGCTTATATATTTCTTTATTGCATTCCAAGTAAAACAAGCTGAAATTAGTACAAATATACTGATGGACATTTTGGTGTTCTGTGGCAAACTATGGTCTGAAAGTTCAGACCTGCCATCGCTCCTGTTGTGGGACAGGTAATGAAGCAATGGATTCCAGCTCTGACAGTGAGCACTCTGAGAGCAGGTATAGCTCTGCAGTGCTATGTTATCATGTTTGGGATAGTTTTGAAGCTCAAAGTTTCTTGGAAGGTCATTTATAGCACATTAATGTTCACAAGGGTTTTGCTGGTTATGTTATCGATAACCTTAGAAATAACTTACAGACCTGAAATATCCAATCACATGCACATGTCCAGCATTGATGCTACTAGGTTTAAGTGTCAGAAAGAAATACACTATGGCCAAATATTAGTTCAGATATTCTGCAGTTGGAAAAGAGTATTTAGCTGCACTGTGCACAGTTCAGTCCTCTAACCTCCTTTCTCCACATTAAATTCTCCTTCATCCCTAAGAATATGTATTTGGAAAGCTCATTTTAGTTATAAGGTATCTTTTTTTTTCTTTCTTTTTTTTTTTCTTTCTTTTTTTTTTCTTTTACAGGGTGATTTTTTTAGAAAGCAGATTACGAGCTAGTTCTTAAACAGACACAAAGTTTTTAGTTCCTGCCCTGATTCCAATCACTATAATTGCTCTTAATAGCGTACAGCAAATCTGGTAGCTGCATTTATTTCTGCTTCCCTGATATGAGGTAAGTTATGGGTTGTCTGGAAAATCATATGGCCAGTGGCCAGGTATGACTATATTAAAAGGGAACAGGAGGGGGAAATGCACCAAGAAAACATTTCTACCACAGTGACAGATTTGATGAGATGGTACCTGAATGATGAAAAATTACTGTAAAAAATAACAGCAGTTAAAAGCTCCAAACTGATTTAAAATCAAAGCCATCTTGATTTACATCTTGGGTAAACGTAAGGCTTGAGGAGGTTTCAAATAATATTGTCAAATATTGAATTTTTTAATTTTAAATTAAACACCTCAAGTACAAAACCTGCTGATAGAAAATATAGAAATGTGGTTGTCAGAGCAAGAAAATCAGTATGTCAAGGACGTGAGAAATGAAGATTGTCAAGCGACATAAACTTGACAACTGTTGTCCTGACCTGGCTTGTTAATGACAGCCAGAAAACACAGTATGCACTTAGCTGACAGAAATAAGAGGAAAGGCTGTCTATGAGAAACTCAACACGAGATACCAGGAACTTAACGTGAGTTATAATGGCGTTATGGTGAAGCAGATTCCCTTTGGGTGCACAAGACCTTTAACTTCTCTATGTCCACAGATTGCTTACACGTTTCAGATTATCTGATAAGAGAAACTGCATGGAAACAAACAAAATTCATTCCTTACTGCACACAAAACCAACTATTTTATGCTAATACATATTTTATTTTATCTACTGTTTTTCCACTTTAAATCCACTTCCTACACAACATTCCTTATATTCTCAGGGAAACACTCAGTTTTAAGATGAGTTTGTACTTTTAGTGAAGAGGAATTACCCTTAAACCTCTTGAAGTACTTCTGGAAGTTATTAAAAGCGTGTATACCTTTAGTTTTACCAAAATGATCTCTTTGGTTTAATTATTCTGCTGTACAAATTCCTGATTAAAAATATCTTGTGAAGGGAGAGAAGGATATGAATATATATTGGAAAATAGAATAAGCATGTGTACAGCAATACATTTTCTCTTATCTCCTGAGAAAATGATGGGTTAAGCTTGGTGGGGGAGTGATACTTTCAGGAGTGATATTTATAAATTTCAAGTTGTTAGCTGTACCAGCTAACTGAAATAAAAGCTCTAGAGAGTAAAATGTAAATGATCTGATGAACTGAAGGATAATTATTAGCTCTTCACTGTAAGGATATTGTTTAGCATGGAGTATTTCCAAAGTCTTCAAAGTTCAAAGGAAATTGTGGAGCATTCCATATTTGAGCTATCACATGGGAAAGATATTTATTTTTTTTTAAACACAGGATTGAGGGCTGTATAATGCTAAGAACTGCATGGTATGGTAAGGCATGATAGGTAGGAGAGAAATTCAGAGTGCTGCATGGGAGAATTGGATGCGCAATTCATAAAGGTGCAAAGTCTGTTTACAGTCTTATTGCTTCTAAAAATTTATCCCTGGTTTTCTAAGAAGCCTTCTTCACCTAAGGAACTGCATTAGTGTTTTGAAGTGCAATATTAAAGATCTATTACGAAGTTGAAATGTTAAGTGTTAGGAAAAGTATAAATCTATAAAAATATTTGGAGCTACAGAAAGTAACTTTAAAAAAAATGAAACAGGCAACTTTTTCACATTTTTGTTGCTGTTCTAAAACTGAAACTAAATGGAGGTAACAACCTCTGCAATATTATTTGTAATATAGGCTTGACCTTTCTTGGATACATTGTGCCAGATAATGCTTGTGTACCACAGACTTTCATCCTATTTCACTTAAAAGCCATCAGAATAGTGTAAGTAAGACTGCTGATCTGAGAATGGTGCCTGAAAATGTTTGTGGTATTTTTATTCTAGTTACTTTATTTCCACAGACAGACAAACTCATCACTGGTGATCCATAGAGGAGCAACATAAAACATTAAAATTGAGGAAAAAAAAATTCCTTCTTTTTTTTCTTTCTTTTGAGTAAGGATGTTAAAAGGGAGAAGAACTGCTCTTTAGTAGCTTGATAAGAGGGAAATCCGGAGATTTCATTTTGCTTGCAATTTCTTTTGATAGGAGTGGAACTCATTTTGGTTAATTTTAATTAACAGTAATTGGGAGTCAAGTCCAAGTCAGTCTCTTCAGCTTCCAGTGCAACTGCTGGAGAAAGATAAGTGCTATCAGATGACAGTTCATGTTATCAAAACAGTTGCTGAAAACAGTTTCATGCAGTCTCCTAGTGTGCTTATATCTCTGTATTGGTAAAGATAAGTGGCTTGAGCAAGTCACCTAACTCTTACGTGACAAGCTGAGTGAGGTGTATCATGCAAATACACAGTGAATAAGAGTCACTTAAGCTGGATTCAGGCTGCATATGAGATGACTGACATAGCTGTTGTGACAACAAAGCATGTTAAATAGAGATTTGAGAAATGTAGAGTTAATATTACCGTGGTGAGAAATGTAGAGTTAATATTACTGTGGATTTCCATATCCAGACTCTCTATAACAGAGTAGTTGTGACGCCTAAATTTGGACCTTCAAATAGGCAATTTGTAACTATTTTTTTTTGACTAGGTTACACAATGTAGGTACCAAGTGCTCTGAATTCCTGATAATTTTCTTGAACGGGAAAGCTACGACAAACTGCCTTTACTATGGTTAGAGAAAGACACTGGTACCCGGGAGTCTGTTGATTTATCATTTGTTCAGGAACTTCTTTGTCAGTATACAATACAGCATGCAAAATGGAAAAGGCACTCAGAAGAAAACAGATAGAGGAGTCTAGCAGGATTGCTTTAGAATAAGATATTAACAAAATTTCTAATTTTGGCACATTGCTGAGTCAGTGTGACACAAGTCTAGTCATTTGAATTCCCTGTAACTGTAAAGCCAAACTGAAAACAAATGCAAATATTCATATCTCATACGTATCTAAGAACTTTCCTATTCCACACATGCTGCAATATATAATTTACTGCAGGGCTGCAGAAAAGCTATCAGTATTACACGTGTGGTTTAAATCTATGGATATCTCTGTTGGCTTCAGAAGGGGAGGATCTTGGCTCTTTGCTTTCCTTTCACAAAAGAAACATTATTATTCTGTTACTATCTCTTAGTTCTCTGTATCATAGCACTGGCTGTCCTTCTCCTGTACATCTTCAGCCTAACTCAATAGAACATCACTTTGCTTGCATTATTATCAGGAATCAGAGACAATCACTTAAGACCCATATTTAGAGGAGTTGACAAAAGATGGGGTTTTTGCTTTAGTAAAGAGAAGCCTATTTAAGAGTAGTAACCCTGTAATATTATTCAAGACTTTCAAAGGAATTATTTTCACTCATTCCAGATCCTCATTCTGCTGAACGTGTACAGCTTTGTAACTTCAAAAACATGTTACCCATAGCCAAAATTTTGCATTTCAGGCCCACACACTTCATATGTTTCTTAATGATTCATTTGTTCCTGTGTTGTCAGTGTTGGTAATGGACCTGCCATCTGATTCAGCATGTTAGGTCTTTGCTGCCAAATCATTCCACATGCGCTCAGTGACTTGTTCTATTTCACGTGCTCTGCTGTCTCCTCTTCTCCCAGCTATGCTTTCTTCCAGACTTTTGTGTCTTTTCTGCATCATTTCCTGCTGTGAGGAACTCTGCTGGGCTCTGGCTTGGGCTGTGCCCTGGTGGCTGTTTTGTTACACAGTTGTGAGCAATTAAAATTCTCATATGAAGAAACCAGCCTCTGTCAAATTCCTGGGCTATGAGAACCCACTGAACAGTGCAAACATCACAACTTAATTAGCAAGAAGTGAATAGAATATGGCAATTGAATGCAATATGTAGCTGTAACTAACAAATATATCTGCTTTTTAAAACAATGTATTTTATAATGAATAGATGTCAAAATGTATGTATAAGGAGCTGTGTTCTTTTTGATTCCTTTGAAACAAATGTGATAGTTTATTTCATCTATTATGTTGGATTTTTAAGGAAGGCCTGACCTTGCAAGTTGCCTATAGCAGCAAATTCCTGGCCTCATGTGGAGACGTGTTAACGTCAGTGTGTCTCTGCCTGGCAGAAGTCTACCAACTTGATTTAGTGCAGAGGGGCTCAGCATCATAAAATCTTCAAGCCAAGATTTGTGCTTCTTACTTTCTTTAATAAAGAACCAAGCATATAAATTGTCCTGAGTAAATAATAATGTCAATAACTGCGGAGGATTTTCACGAACAAATCCTGCTTTTCCATTTTTAAAAATGTCACATCTGGCACAATGTTATAGGTAGTAAAAGTTTGATTGAACATGCTAATCTGAGCAGACTATGTTTGGAAGAATAGATTGTCTTTATATATTGTTCTCCACTTTGCCTAGCATTGTGTCTCTTGCTCTCTGTATTAAACATGCATTCTCTTTCCCCTCCTTATCTCTCTAATATCACACAAATTGCTAAAATAAATCTCAAGTGTTCCCCTCTTGCATCTCATTTACATCCATTCTTGACAGATTTCTCACTGTTTTCAGAACTGGCAATGTAATGAAAATGATATGTCATAAGAAACTGGAATAGAAGATAAAGGCAAAATTATAAAGAAAACAAAAATGAGAAAAAGCGGGTAGGGGAGGTTGGGGATTTGGTTAGAGATATTAGAAGATACATAAAAGGGCAAAATTCATCCAAATAAGATGCAATAGAGTAGATGAACTAAAAACATCAAGTGGTAATTCCTTGTCATTCATTTCTACACAGAGCTGAAAGCTAAATAAATCCTCAGCAGACAGAGGTGAATGTTGTTTCATTGATGGCAGGTATCTGTGCCACTCTATTCACAAAAGATGTGCCTGCAGACTTGCTAGTATTTGCCTGTGCTGGCACAGAGCAAGCAGCAGGAATACCAGCAAAGTGCCTTGTGCATGTGTGGGATTAATTTAAGTGGCCCACGGAGCAGTGAAAATGAATGCAGCTTTTCAGAAAGATATTTCACCATCTTTTCCTCATAGAGAGTTTTAAAAAATATCCTAAAATTTAAAAAGAAGTATTCAAAGATGATGAGTACTATCCAAAGAGGATGGGTACTGTGAAGAGAACATAAAACTGCATCTTGTCCAGAATGATCATACACTTAATATTTTATTTCAGCTGAAAAAAATATTTTATATTTGTGTCTTGGGAGCTGCTCTGGTTTGTGGAACTTTCTTAAAATCATCAATGAAACACCCTAGGGCCAAAAAAAATATCTCTCATACTTCTGTTCCTATGGTAAGCATCTTGCAAGTGCCATGCCAACAGTCCTAGTGGAATTGCAATTGCCTCTAGTCTCAAATATAAGATTGGCCACACCAGCTCAGATCAAAAGCCTATGCAGCCCAGCATCTTGCCTCTGATGGGGACCGATAGCAGATACCTTCCAAAGAAAGTAAGAACAGAATAAACATAGAGCACATAAAAAGCTTCTCTTGGGGCTTTACTGAGCACCAGAAATATGGAGGTCAAGAATACCAAAGACATGTATCAGTTTTTTGTTTTTAATGGGTTTTTCTGGATTGATTTGCCACAAATTCATCTGTGACCAGTGTACACCTCAGTTACTATGCATATCATTGGGCTGGAACCTGGTTCAAATGATGTTAAGAGATCTCTTGCTCAACCACAACTTATTTGGTAGATTAGAAGAATTTAGTGCATGAAGTAGTTTTGTATACTGGTCTGTAAAACAAAATGCACAGAATTGTTTTTTTCCCAGGTAACATAATCTGGGGTATTTCAACCTTACCTCCATTTAGTCTTCTGAACAATGCTAATTAGTTAGTATTCTTCTGTGCACAAATCTGTTAGTCACTTAAGTATAGCTGCCCCTTATTAGCTCCTAAATATCACACTAAGAACTGTGATTAACATAGAGCAAGGAAGCTGTTCTGATGTTCCTCAGGTCCATTTTATTTCTATTTATTCAAAGTCCATTAAACTTCTCTTCAAAACTATAAGTTCAGTATTTGATAAACTTTTCGTTTTGCTCAGAGATCTTAACTTTTTCACAAAAATAAGCCCCAAGCCATTCTTCTCTGGGGATTATTGATAATTTAAAGAGGCAATTGCCTCTTTAACCTCATCCTGTGAAATCTCATCCAACAGAGCAGTGGAATCCTTAACTAGAACTCCAGGGAGCTGGATGTTATCCAAACAAGTCTTAATGTGGGGAACATCAATATTCGTTTTATTAAAAGCTTTCTGCAAATAATGTAACAAGGGAATATAGGTTTTGGGGTGTCGTATTTTAATTATTGTGTTGTTATTACATCTTAATAGCTAACTTACTTGCGATAAAGTTTAAAAAATAATAACAGAATTAGGAGGTGTAAGCAGATCTGATCTTTTAAGTATGTGCTTCAAAGATCATCTACTATAGTGAAACATCTTTCTTAGTGGCTGCATCACTTGTCTACCTCCTTTGCAAATCAGATGAATCTTACTGAGAGTGCCAAATGCAAATGTTAAATTGCATTCTCTCTTCTCCATATGTGCCCAGCACTGATGTTGCTAGCATGGTATCCTTGATCAGTAGGAATGACTATCTTTAGAGAAGCCATGCTGCTGAAGTATGAAAAATATATCGTGTCATTTTGCCAGGATTATTCCCAGAATAATATCGTTGCTGACATTGACCACGGAAATCACTCCTAACAGGATAAGTTTACACTGTTGTTGACATATTTGCAGCTGTTCTAATAAAAACCAAGTCAAAACAAGCATAAGCTATAAAACCAGACTGGTTTACTTCTTGCAGAGTGCTATGACACAGGAGAAAGAAAGTAGATATTCTATTTTGTTCTGAAGTTACTAGAGTTACCAGAACTTTTGTTCTAGTAATATTTCATTAATAAGACACCAATAAGTTCAGGCACTGTAAATGATAGCACAGTCTCCCATTTTATTTTTAGCCTTAAAATATTGTAGTAATAAAACCTGTCAAAATTAATTCCAACACTGAACCATAGATAACAGAGACAAAAAAGCCTTTGGAGAATAAGATCTGGTCCTCTCTTGAAGCCTGTTGTAGGGACTGCATTTGTGAGGCTAGCTTCTTATTTATTTTTTTTTCTCAAGAGAGACAGGTTTTCCTATTTTAGGTATTTCTCTGATCCATTGTTATTTTTGTATTTCTAAGCACCATGTCCCAGATTAGTGAATTTGGTCCTGAAGAAACAAACTGAACTTGGACCAAAATTGTGTCAATATTTCATCCAGAACTGCAACTGTCCCTGAAATTTTTGCTGACCTCTAACTGGAACCAAACGGGAACATTTTCAGCCACAGATGAAATGAAGTTGGAACTAAAGAGAGAGTGTTCTAGTTTAACTTCTTGTTCAGTAATTTTTTGTCAGCTAGTACACAAGCTTACTTAAATGAACAAATTCCATAAAAGAGAAATCAGTAGCAAAGTTATGGCCAGGGCTATAAAACAAGTTACTATGAAGTCATGTGTTATGGCTTCCTAACACATCGGCAAAGACACAGTAATTGTAAATTCTTGCAGCAGAGAAACATTGAGGTAGTTTGATATCAAACAAGTAAGCTGCCTCATGTTCACCGTCCTGCTGGATCATGGGTTAGCACAGATGGATTGTGGGGTGGCATCCTCAGGCAGTACTACCCTGGACACTGCTGTAAAACAGCTGACATAACACTTGTTCACAGCGTAGCTCACTTGAAGGCTATGTCATTCAGTTTCTTACTCCTCCAAGCACCATTCCCTCAGCTTCTTGTTAGCAATGTTGGGAAAACTAAGGAAATACTATTCTGGAGTGAAATACATTTATTCATAGGCATTTTGCTACCTAAAATTTTTATCTCATAAAAATATTTTGTTTTCTTCTCCTACGATAAATTCAATACCTAAAGTATTGTCATCGATTTTCGTCTGTGTTATGGAAAAGCATTCAGCCCCTCTAACCCTAATGCAACTGTGATAGGACATGTCTTAGGAAGAGGGACTATTATCTTTTAAGATAGAACTTCATTGCCAGTTTTGCTAAGTAATCTGAAATCATTAAGTATCCTTAGTTGGACCCTAAATGGAGGATAAAGCAAGCTGTTTTCTTAGTAAAGTTATGTATGATACAAAGGCATGCTGATAAAATCCACTGTGGAAAGGATAATGTTGACCATGATACGAGCTTTTTAGTTTTAAAAGCAGGTCTACAGATGATTTTGGTAACTACTTTCCTGTGACTTGCAGTAAAAGAAGCAACATCAATCACTTGACAGAATGACTCCCTCTACTTTCATTTTCCTACCTTATTTCACAGCATTTTGCAGATACAATACATTAGCAAATCAAAACAGCCTTTGTGGTTCCCACTGCAATTTGGGGAGGGACTGCAGAAATCTCAGTTTTCTTATGCTGTTCTAATTTATACTGTCTGCTCTGAAGAATTTATTTCAAAGAAACTTATGTCCAGCATAATTCCTGAACACTACAGGTTACCATGTGTATGTGTAAATTAACCTATATGAAGAAATTGTTTCAACAGTCTTGGCTCCATCAAAGACAAAATTCCTGGAAATAAGGAAGACAAGTAGAAGAATTTCAAGCAGCTTTTCATGTTAGTGGAGTGGAAGATAATTGAAGGTGGTTTTATTTTTCATAATAGCATTTACAACAACTGCTTTTTCAAATAAATTTGTTTTCTTACACCCATTACTTGACTTAAATGGAAACTTCATTATTGAAATGTGAACAATGATGCAATTCAGGTAAAAAGGAGACTTCTGGGTTATATATTTTTAACCAGAGAATACAAGTAAAACCAACATTTTAGAAGTATTTCATAAAAGGATTTTCATAAATCTGAAATCAGAGTAGGAACAAAACCTTAGACTCAAAATTAACACTCGGTGAGAAAATTTGAACCAGCCTTTCATGGGTGTTGTTGCTCAGCAAATTCTAAGAAGCATAACAAAAAGCCACCACCCATTTTGAAACAGAGCATAACCTGAAGTATTATATAGCTCCTGGGAAAAGGTGTGAGGACCTCATAAGCTGGTCAGAGTTGCAAGCAGCAAAAAGTACACACAGCATAGACAAAAACATGTTGATAGCTTTGGTGAATCACTTCATATAATATTTGTAGCAGAAGGTGAATGGACTGTTCTCCTGTGGACAAATTGGACATCTATTATTTTAATATGGGAACTGGTACATAAGTATTGGAGCAAGCACCAACACTGGAAAACATGAAAATATAGTAAAAGGAAAACTGATAAAATTTGGGATTGGTGAAAATGACCTAAACCTAAAAAAAAGAAAAAGTAAAGTAGGCATACAGGTCATCAAGGTGAATGAACTGAGAAAAAGCTTGATGGCGCCTTTCAAGAGAAACTTATCCTAATGATGTGTTAGAATAGAAGTGGAAGACCCAATTCATCCAATCATCTGTGCATTTAAGCAACCTTCACTTATGCTAAGGGAGAAATTAAAGGAGAATCATAACTGATCTATGACTACCAAAGTTATATTGTAAGGTTCTTGGTTTTGGTCACTTTAAGAAGAATGAAAGAAAAAAGACAGAAGGAACCACTCAAATTTTAGCCAAGGCAATGTACATGAATTCATGAAAATGCATTTTACTAACTACAAGGGGGAAAATGTTATGAGACGTGTTTGATACTAAATAATTTTTATGCTTGATTGATGAGCAACATCTGATAGAGGCTCCTAGACAATCAGGGGACACATTTATAAACACTTATACATTGAGAGATCTCCTTAAACTGCCATCTGAGCTGTGCTCACTTTGTGTTATGGAAAAATATAATTAATATTTGTGATAAAAATGCCACCACAGTTTACATAAATTAACTTTTACTCCAGGGTGAAAAAGTAGATGAACATGACTGGAGAAACATGGGGAGTGGACTGAACGATAATTGCTTCATTAAAGATAAACTAACAAAGGTAACATCCATAAGATGAAAATGGTGTAGCTGGAACACAAGACAACAAGGTAAGATATTCAAGTGCATTATTCTCACATGCACTACAGTGACTTAACAGACAAGAAAAAGGAAAAAAAGATTTGTCAGTAAGAAGACTCAAATAATTGCATTTGTGCTCTATCTAAGTGATGAAATAGATAGGTTTAAAGCACATGTCTACAAAGATGTCCAATGAGTATAAGGGCTAAGTATCTAAAAATAAGGACTGAGAAACAGGTTGTTAATTGCGGAGTCCGTATTCCTGAGGCAGGAAAACAGTATGTCCAAAAATTAGATTGCCCACAGGTGCTCTAAAGGAAGATATTTGATATTTTTTCAACTAACACAAACAAATGTATCGCATTTGTTAACATAAGCTAAGTATCAGTATGCTACAGCAGAGAAGGAAACTTCAGCAGTAGTGTGTGGATATAAAAAGATCCTTTCTTTAAATATGCTGAAGTGCACCACAAACCACTCATTACAGCTGCCAGAAGGAAGCTGGAGTATTCCCTTTCCGAAGAATACAGATTTTATTTTTCTGTATAACTTATGATTTGTAAATTGAATATGAATTTCAGTGCACTTTGCTGATTGCAGCTGCCTACTTTGAAATATCTGTCAAATTTAATGGAGTACAGACCAGATCTAGGCAATCAATGTATTGATTTGATTTTTTAAAAGTCTGCTTTTAGGCAAAATGCAGACTATATTGGCCAGAGTAAAAGTTCAGGAGGGCACGGAGGATTTTAAACCACAACAGCAAGAGCGTATATCAGACCCTCTCCCAGCCGGGTAGGGAGCTTTCTAAGGTGGAAATTTGTCTACAAATATCAGGATAGTGATTCAGAAAAATGTGATAGAAGACACACTGGTTCCATTTGGGACCTGAAAAATGTGAGAGTAGAGGAGCTTACACATCAGATTTATTTGAGTTAGCTCTGGCCTACCTGATAGCAATATCTGTCAGGAGGGTATAATTCAGTGGGTGTGAGTTTAAATGGCTTGCAGTGAAGATTAGTTTCATGGCGACAGTCAGAGACTGGATGAGGGGTCACATTTGAGACAAGAATCAATAACGAACCAAAGGCATTAATCCTTTTTGTGTGGTTGTGTAACATGTGAGTGGGAGGCTATAAGTTTCATATGAAATGTATGATTCAGTGTATGAAAAAACTGACTTATTTGAACACAGTCCTTCCAGGCAGAAGATAGCGGTTTTCCTCACAGTAAGATAATCATTAGAGAACTGTTTAGTTAAGGACTAATTCAGTCAATAAGTGAAGGCAGCCAGACCCCTAATTTTACATTGTCAAAATAAATGATCTTAACTTCTGCCAGCAGTAGTTCTTGCATTTCAAGGGAGACCACAGGGCAAAGCAACAGTGCAAGCCATGCCGGAGGTCAATTAGATATGGCTTGTCAGTTCACTAGGGGCTTGTGTTTGAGTGCCTGGAAGAGGGTTGCATATAAAAGTAGCTGGGAAGGTGTAACAAACTTTGCTTGGGGAAGGTTGTCTATCATTAACTAGCTCAGTTTTAGGAGAGAAGCAGCTCACAGGGATGTGAGAAGCTCAAGGTCCATGAGGCAGCCAGTATGAACTGGGTTCTCAGTAAGAAAGTGTTAACCAAGCACCCCGAATACCATATTTGTTACTGTATTAGCCTCCTAAAACTTTTTTTTTTTTTCATTTCCCTGGGAAGGGAAATTTTATTTTAGTTACATTATCAATATTATTTCTAGGGAGAGTTTGTCCCTAGAGGAATTATATTTTTTGTGCATTTCACTAATACTCTTAAATGTGTTATATTCCTTTATGTATTTCCCTCTTCACTGTACTTACAACTTCTCTTAGTTATTTATCGTCTGTAAGAATTATTAATATGCCATCTATCCTCTTCTTTCAGAATATGAATACAAATGTTAAATCAGAATGGACCTAGTACAAATTTCAGAGATACAGGAGAGCTCACCTAAAACAATGTCCTTCCATTTAAAAATACTTTTCATTAACTGTCTTTGAACCAGTACTCATATTACAATATGCTCCTCAAGACTCACTTTGTTTAATTCTATAAGTCTAATTTTGTGACACATTGTGTAAAAAGCTCTACCAAACTCAAGTTATGCTCAGCTCATTCAGTTTGCTTTGTTAACTGATAATGTAATCTTATTCAAAGTCATTCAAATTTACTTTCCATTTTTATACTTCAAACGTTTGCACTGGCTATTATTCTTGACTTTGCTGTTAACCTTTGAATGTTCATAGATCTTCTTTCCTAATATTTGTTTCAATATTTTGTTAGGGAGAGAATTTCTCAATCTCTTTTGTCCTATTTGCTCTCTCCTGATGCTCTTTCTCTCCCACAGTGACTGTTAATGCTTTTTGCCCTGTAATGAATTCTGCCTGGAGACATAGGAAAAAAATCTCAGAGCAGACTTTGCACAGCTTCACAGAATTCAGCTAAAAGTGTTGACAAAACCTCCATCATGCGAAGTCCTGGAATAAAGACTCTCAAAAGACTATACTGAGAAACAGCCTGTACTTCTGACCAGGTCAAAAGTGTCACAATTTTATCAGCAAACCAGCACAGAGGAGTATGTCCACCCTGTCAGAGGGACACACTGAAAATGGGCCTTATATGATATGGTGGAGGAGTGATTTAGAGTCCAGAGGCTCAGTTTTGCTCTCAGTCCACCAAAAGGTGCAACTTAGCATCATCCTCTCCAAGGGAATATGTCATAAAAACCAGTCTGTTTTATAAGTAATCTGCAAATGCAATGCTCAACCTTGATTTATTGGGGATTGCACTGAATGGAAAAGTAAACCCAGTCTTGTTTTCTTACTTTTGTTCACTTCGAGTTTTCTCTTCTAGTTCTGTCCCAGAGTCTAGAACACACACTGTCTGTGTTCTGAGACTGTGCAGAGTATGATGGAGACAAGAACTGCATTGTCTGGTTCTGCTTTAAATATTCAACATTCCAAAAAGTTAATCTAGGTTTCTAAAAGTTTTTGGGTATGTGATTGCATTGTTGAGTCCTTCAAAGACCTTGAGAAACTACGGAGAATAGGGAGGTTAATAGTTTCAGTTTTGTTTTAATGAGATACTGCAGTCTTGAGAAGCTGTAGAGATAAGGAGAGAAATAACTACAAAATAAATGAGAAAAAAGCAGAGATGTAACAGAGAACTAGGAGATACAAGGCTCTTTACAAATGAAAGGCTCGGGGAATATGCTGTGGGAAATAAAAAACAGTCAAAGGGAAAGTTGTCGTCTTTGTATTGTGCGTTTCTATTTTTGTAAATCAGTGATAGTCACAAAAAAGCTGCATTGAGATCACCATCTGGTTCTGAGATCAGATTATGGTAACGCAAAGTGTAATGCTGTTCAGCAAGACTGGGTGAATGATTTGAAAAACGTGCTGATCTGTTGCTGCATCACTCTTCAAAGTGGAAGTCAGATTAGAGGTAGAATGGAGATTGTGCAACATTTGGTTGTCCCAGGGTCACTGCAAGGAGCTTTCTCAAGACTTTGTCACTAGTTCGTGATGAACCTGCTGCTCTAAAGGTCCATTTGCAAACCAGATGAATGAGGAAAGCTGTGGTCTTTTAATTTGTTTTCCAGCTCTTTGAAATAAAGACCAAACAGCATGCTGACAATATTAATTTTTATTTTTGGAAATGTTTGGGTTTGTCTGCCTGGAAGACTGCACTTTTTAAAAGTTGCAGTCTTATTCTGAGATTGACACTACTTGTGACTCTATCCACTCTAACACTTACTTCTGAGGAAACAGATACCACAAATCTTTTGAACATCTCATCTGAGAGTGCTACAATTCTACAGTAAGCTCAGGAGAAAAATCAGAAAAAAGTACGAAAATAACTGAAATTCACTGTCATAGACTTAAAAAATGTCAGGATGATTTCTGGGTTTGCGTTTCTCAGACAGCAAACATAATCATTATATAATGTAAAATGCTTACATCCCACATAATTATTTACGTTAGTAAGTAAAATTGGTTTCAACAGAATTATATTGCCTTAGATTGTTAATGCAGAATGTACTTTTTTACTGTAGACGAAAAATTCCGCTAATAATTTTATCTTTACCCTGGACAGCTTCTTTCTGCTTGCTCTAAGGCTGTAGAAGATTGTGTTTTCTCAAAAGCTGGGTTCTCCCTTGTTAATGTGTTTTTTAATACAGATTTTTTTTTTTTTTAAAGAAAATTTTCAATCAAAATAGCTTGTTCAGAGTGTATAATTTGATAATGAGGGTAGATGTCCAGCCCTTGAGGGCAGATGATTTTACTCTCTGCGTGAAATTGTGTTGAAAATATCCACCAGTTGGTGCAAAGTTTCCTGTTCCAGCGGCAAAATATTTGTTTTTATGAGTCTGCTGTCTAAGTAAAATCTGGTGGAGATGATTTAATAGAAGCAGATAGAGGGAAAACGTGAAACTGCTTAATTGCCTTTTCATTTTGATTGTAGTACTGTAGCAAGAGGCCCTCTAGCACACATTGTTTTGTCTCTCTAGGCAAGCGCAGCTGTGAACTGGGCTCCCAATTCCAACTGGAACGGAGATGTGAATGGAAGGAAAAGGTAAGAGTTGTGTTGCCTTGGCTTAGCTTTCTGATTTGCAGTTTCTGCTGCCTGACTCTCCATTGCCCGGGAGACACTGACTCTCTGTGATGCTGCCAGCCTTCCTAGGAACTCTAAAAGCTTCTCTCCAGTTGCTGCAGCTGGGCTCTGTGTTTCTATATTACAATGACTTCAAGTCTGCCAAGAAAGTGACTGATCTGGAATCTGTTTTTTTGATGTGTAAGAGTAATGGCCTGCAAATTTTAGGTTCGTCATCGATGGTATTTATTGTCCAGTAGAAGTTGCACTAAAATGAAAACAGGTTGGTTTTGCGTTTTGTTAGGAAGTTATCTCAAATAAAACACCAGAATGTTTTTTTTACAAAATCATGAATTGTGTTAACTTGTTAACTCTTAACTTGTAAAGATGTAATATAGCGTACTTCTTTGGTAATGAAAAAAACCCCAGTCATTAGAGACATTTCAGGAGAAGGAAATAGATTTGAACATGTTAAATTAATAAAAAGTAAATAATTAATGTAGAGTAAAAATGAAAGTGTTAACATGAATATGTGGTTCAAGCTGGGTGAAATTAGTTCAGCAAACAGCAGATTTGCTGAAAACACACAACTGAAAGAAACAGAAGCTATTCACCAACGTGAATCCAGAAACAGTCTCATCCATGAAAAACAGTTAGAAAGGTATGTGAACTAATCATTTCAAAATAAGCCTAACATGCAAAAGTGTAAAAAGGTGGTAAGAAATCACACACATAATAAGTTTTGATGTATGAGAGTCTTTGGAGATTCAAAATAAAGTTGGGTTTAGGTTTTTTGTTGGCTTATTTTTTGCTGAAAAAAAAAGAAGCATCATTTTTTGGGTCAACTGGGAAAAAAAAAAAAAAAATTTCTGTTTTAAATTGAACACCCCACCAGAAGTCCATTATTCACATCACTCTTGTTGCTTTAGAAAGGACTTTTCTGCCATGAACGCGTGTTCTGCTGTGCCTTCCTCTGCTCCAGCTTCCTTTCTCTCTGTGAATCCGTTCCACTGAGTTCCTCTTTGTCTGATAATTCCCTCAGCAATCTCCTCCATCTCCCATCTGGTGATCTGTTGCTTAGTTACATCCCCCTAAAACAAAACTTTGAAGACCTGCCTTGATTTGGCAAAGGGACAGGTATCTTAGGATTCAAGGCTGCTCCATTTGAATAAATGATCATCAAAGATTAGTAACCCTCATTGTATGAGCATTTCCACAGAATAAGAGGTATTTCTTGTCACCTCCTCTGGAATTATCCCTTCATGAGGACAAAATTTAGTACAGCATATGATTAAAACCTATAGTCTGCCTCACATTTACAAAGTCAATTTCAAAAGGAAATGGAAGGAATTATTTCTAGATGTACAGCCTCCATAAACTGTCATATAAATTTTATATCAAAAGCCCTTCTATGCAAGGATTAAGACACTTTACATCTTTTTCTATGTGTTTTTATTTCCACTTACTAAACAAATCTGTTATTTAATAGAGAAGATTTGTAGAATTACAGAATGTTTGAATTCTTAAAAAAGTAGGGAAAAAATAATCTTTAAATTATATAGAAGAACTTTGCTATACTTTGGGGTTGTTTTGTTTTGGTTTTTAAATCTGTTTATTCTGCATGCAGGGTTTAATATTTTCAATAAATATATTAAGAAACTATGCTTTAAGGATAAAGTGTGTCTTTCCATATCTTTCAGAGATGGCAACAAATCACTGGAGATGCTTTGTGGCAGTGTTCCTAAAGGAAAAAAATAATGACACTTCAAGTAGGCTGTTACATCCCCATAGTAATAAATTAAAAATAAGGAACATTTTTACAATTCTAGTACTCGAGAAAGTGTTTTTCTTTTAATCTGCTAGAAGTGTTCCTTGCAGATTAGTTTTGTAGAAGATACTGACATTGTGGTGGGCTTTTTCTTCACAGATATTTTCTGTCATCAACATTGGCTTCTCAGTCTCTATTTGAGTTGGTAATCCATGGCTTCAGATCCCACTTTTGCTCTCCACAAGAGACTTCCAAGGGAGAAATTGGGACTGTATTCTATACTTCACGACAATTTTATTTGCCTCTCCGCAATATTGGCCAGTTGGTAGATAAACTGAAGTGTATGTGCACTGTGGGAGAAGTATGTGAGGATAATGCACTTGAAGGTAGTCCCGTATCTATCTTTGCCATGTTTTATTAGTTTAAATGCAGTATCATTCAAATTAACCTACTTACCCAGAAAAAGGGAAATACATTCTTTACATGGGCAAAGGAAGTGTTGATCAAGAATTCAGTCCACGAACACCTGGTGGAAATAAAAATGATCCTTAAACTTGAAGATATTGTCCCTGTTCTACCTTAAAATTGTGGAGCAAGAGAGTTTTGA
This sequence comes from Dromas ardeola, assembly GCA_013398915.1. NCBI lineage: Eukaryota > Metazoa > Chordata > Aves > Charadriiformes > Dromadidae > Dromas > Dromas ardeola. The sequence goes on from VYZM01018432.1 coordinate 181,625, forward strand.
GTGGCTCAGTAGAGCTAATTCAAATGCACAAATAATTTTGAACAGGTTTACATTTACTTAGGCGACTCCAGAGTTGAGAAAATCATAGGAGATCTACAATGAATGCCCAAGAAAAACTCTTCTAGGCATATGCAGACTAACTATACAACACTTTGCAATATTTTCTGACATTATTTTCATGCCTCACTTTTGGAAATGTGTTGTGAAACACTCACCACCATTTTTATCTCTTATAAATTTCCCCATTCTCATTATTAATGTTTTTGATAAACCCTGCTGGGTATACAGGACCCAGTACAGCAGACTTCCCAGAGAAGAATCATTCGGCATTCAGATCTAAACACTCAGTGTGTTTTTTGGATCTAAACTGTACCAAAACGCCACCGATGATTGCCTTCTTGTTAAGCACCTTTCATGCTAAAAAAGGAAAAAACAAGCCGTTCTTTGATATCTTTTTATTTCCTGAGACCAATAAGTTTTAATCTTGATTTTAATGTATTTATCCTAATTAAGCACAGTTGCACTGACATCCAGACGGTAGCATCTTTGTAAGCCACCTGAGATCACAGTCAGGAGTTCAGTATTGGAAATCACAGATATTTCTTTAGTTCAGTGGAGTCTCTTTGGGGAGCACGGTGGTGCTGGCTTTGGCTGATTGTGAAGAACTAGGCTAATTGTGATTCTAGATGGCCTGTATGCTCTCACACATTAACTAATTGACTAAAAAAACACCAACGAATCATTGTTTTAAATAAAAGCTTTTTCAGATTGCCAGGAAAAGACACCCATAAAGTATAATTAAGTAGAAATATTTCTTCGGCCATTTTGCCATTAGACTTCGAAGGATTTTCTAGAAATAATTTCAGAGTGTCTAAACCACATCACATTAAAAAAAAAGCAATATGATTTTCAATACACAATTCTGTAGTTAAGTTCTCAGTTTACAAATTAACATAACATTTTCCTATGAATTTATTTCTTGAATATTCTGTAAGGGATCCTGTATTTATGTTGTATGTTATCCAGCTTATATTTAAAACACTTTTCCATCCCTGTGAGGGAGACATATAGTGTATGTTAGGTTATTTGATAAAATCTCCTCTGCTCGCCCCCAGAAAGGAGGCAGAGAGACAAGGGTTGAGACACAGACACACGCTCAGTACTTTGCCCTGGTTGCTGCCAGGATCATCACAGGAGCCATCAGCCCACCAAAGGCCCATCTGCACCAGTCCAGGGGAGCAGAGAGGCCCAGGGGCTGGCAGGAACCCAAATTAGGGACTTGGAGAAGGGAACTGTATGTCTGGGCTTCTCCCATGGGTCTCCCAGGAAGGCCTCAGCCCCATGATCCAGGTGTGAAACCATCAAGATGAGTGAACAGGAGCAACCCTGTGGAGCACCTTTTGCCCTGAGAGGGGTCACTGCCCAGGGGTATGGGACACTGTATAGGATGCGGGGTAAGGGCATTGCAGGGCTTCTTACAGGATGTTTAAGGGAGGAAGCAGAAGCAGGAAAAGGGATGGATCTTGATGACTTGGGGAGGACCAAGTGCAGGAAAACAGCAGGATAAGGAGATAAAGAGAGCTGTCTGGTAGCAGGTTGGTAAGTCCTCTTGGCTGACCATCTCCTGCACCTAGTCAGGGCAGTCTGTCCTGTCCTCTCGTCAAACTTCATTGCCAACTCCTTTCCTGCCTGTGGGGCTCTCTTGTTTTCATTTGTGTGTGCGTGTGTGTGTCTGGGGCTCTAAGTGCAGCCCCTGGAGTGGGACCAGGGCTTGGAGGCCCGTGTGTCCATGATGGCAACAGCTGGAATGGGAGAGGGTGTGTGATTGCGTGTGCGAGCGCTGGCGAGTGGATGAGGCCGTGGGAGCTGTTCGTGTGCGTTTGAGCACTGAGCGTGTCTGTGTGCACAGATGTGTGTGGCTGGCGGTGTGTGTTTATGCATGGGGTGTAAGGTGTGTGAGTGTGTGCCTGTGTGTGCACACCTGCCGGGGACACACACTCACCTCCCTGCTGGTGCAGAGCTGCCGCAGCCTTGCCAGTTTTGGCCCCCTACCTAACAGTTTATCGATCCACTCTTAGGTTAAAGGAATTAAATTTCGAACTCTCCTCATCCTCATGCTTTCATACCTATTATATTTATGTCATTTAGTATGAGTTTCATTGCATTTGACTGTAGCCATCTAAAAGGTTATGTGTCTAGCCTCTGCTGTTTGTCTAGCCCTCCTGTTGTAGTCATTGAAGAAGGAGTGGTACCACGGCATGGAGAGTGTGCCCAAGGTAGATGGGATGAATCACCCTGAAGTGACCTCTTTACTTTCATTGAGTAGAGAGGCCTCTTAAATGATAACCTTAGACTTGATATGGAATTTTTAGATGGCTAGAGTTATGGGAATTTAGTACTTAGTATCTTGAAGTTATAAACAGCATTTTGATGTTATAATCAGTAAATTGAAGTTATGGGACAGATCTTCCCTTCGGTGTTTGCAGACAGAATGAGCTTAAACCTGATTAAGGTGAAGCCACATGGGCCTTCTTGTCTTGTTCTCCTTCTCTCACAAGTCTCTTGTCCTTGACCGTAAATCTTTATTAATAGAGAGAAGAGAGCAATGAGACTGTGAAAAGCTAAGACAAATTCTGTAAGCTTTCCCCTTCCCTTATTCACAAAAAAAAAAAAGAAAACAATTAAAAAATGGATTATACTAATTTTGTAAATTTCTCCTTTCCTGCAGAGAGACCTTTATTTCTATTTTTGAGAAACACAATGCTAGGGTGAGCCAGAGACAAATAATGAGAGCAAAGACTGTGTGAGAGCCACACTGCCTTTGTAGATAAAATCTGTATGAAGATCCAAAATCTTTGCATTTGATGATGCATTATTTCAGTTTACCTAGTAAAAAAGTATAATTTAGCATCACTGGAGATTCTAAGGTCAAGAAGTCCTTGGAACAAAGAATCTCAGCGTTTGAACCCTCTTATAAACTAGGGTTGTCTAGAAAATAACGGAGAATATTAGATACAATGTCTAAATTAGGATCACAGAATCACAGAACCACAGAATGGTCGGGTTGGAAGGGACCTCTGGAAATCATCTAGTCCAACCCCCCTGCCAGAGCCGGGTCACTTAGAGCAGGTTGCACAGGAACGCGTCCAGGCGGGTTTTGAATGTCTCCAGAGATGGAGACTCAGCCACCTCTCTGGGCAGCCTGTTCCAGTGCTCTGCCACCCTCAAAGTAAAGAAGTTCCTCCTCGTGTTTAGGTGGAACTTCCTATGCTCAAGTTTGTGCCCATTACCTCTTGCCCTGTTGCTGGGCACCACTGAAAAGAGCCTGGCCCCATCCTCCTGACACCCACCCTTTAAGTATTTATATACGTTGATAAGATCCCCCCTCAGTCGTCTTTTTTGCAGGCTGAGGGGACCCAAATCCTTCAGCCTTTCCTCATAAAAGAGGTTTTCCAATCCCCTAATCATCTTCACAGCCCTTTGCTGTGTCATCTCCAGCAGTTCCCTGTCCTTCTTGAGCTGGGGAGCCCAGAACTGGACACAGTACTCGAGGTGTGGCCTCA
>VYZM01018433.1:16797-35377 GCA_013398915.1 Dromas ardeola
CTTGTCACCTGGAAAAAAAAAAAAAGGGAACCCACAGCAGAAGCTGTAACAACAGTGTCCACATAATCTGTGGTTTGTCTGAATAATCCTGTTGCCAAATAGGTAGACTTGGCAGAAGAAAAAATTATAAACACCACTGCCAACAAAAAATGCCTCCATGAACAAGTTACTTCTAATCACCTGTCATACATTCCTATTATTCTAGCATGTCTTTCTAAATATACAGAAATTACCTCTTTGTTTTATCTGGTACTGCTGGAAGAAAAAAAACAGAGCAAAAAGGAGAGGAAAGAAGAAAGAAAAATATGCAGAGTTTTGATGCTGAATTTACAAAAACTTCTAAAAAACTACAAATAGAATATGGTGCTCTACATCTAAGTGCAAAAAGCTTTGATATGCAAGTTTAAAGCATGCTTAGTATGGGAATATTTAACTAGGTGGTCACTAACCAATCTCTTTATTAGATGTCCTAGTCCATATTTGCAAGTCAAAATTGTTTTGATATTAATAACTTTTAACTGAGAGATTTACTTTTTCTTGTCAATCTCTCATTTGATATTCAAATTTTGTTTCCAGCGCTGTTGCAATGAAGAAGCAATGGCTGACCAGTGCTGGATGGATGGTGCAAATTCAATCCTTCTTACTCCTTCAGCAGTTTCAGTGTTTGGGCAAAGTTTTGCATAGTCTCTGTCCACAAAGAAATTTTACTTGAAAGCTTCACGCCTGTTAGGCGTCAGACCGCAATATCAACGCTTGCTTTAAAGACCGATGCTGGGTTATGGCAAGCAAACCTTAATTAAATCTACCTTAATTAAATCTATGCTTGCTTCAGAAAGGCAGACCAAGCATATTTGAACAACTCACAAGAAGCAGATTGTTCTGAAGTCATGTGTGAAATAAGGCATGTTAAGTAGGCCTGAACTACAGTCCTGACTTTTTGAAACATTTTCAGATTAAATATTTTCTAGGGCTTTGAAAACGTAACAAAATTATGTCAATTTTAAAACAAATCCACAGGCTTACTGAAAATTTCTATTGGTTTCAAGTTCATCTATCTACTCATACAGATGGTTTTGGCTGCTTGAGACCTGCAGTTTCACATAATCAAAACTGGTACATATACATCATCCCATTTCCGCATTCACACCCTAAATAAAAGACAATTACGATAAAATTGACTGCTTGACAGTCTTTAATTTCTTACGAAAAGTACTAAAACAACAATACAAAATTCTATCTTAATGATGTACTAGCTTTTTCTAAATGCACAAGAAGATAAAGAGTTTAAACAAAAGGTTTAATTATTGAAGAATGATCTTTAAAACTTTACACCCCATAATGAAGGATGCGAAACATGGACTATAGAATCTTCTTTTCTTTCAGTGTGCACCATATTCAGATGTACAAGGAATACTCAGAGGCAAAATTAGGTTTCCAATCTCTGCATCTTTAACCTGTACAGGGTATTTTTGAGGTGAGAAAAAGTCATTGCAGAATGGGATTTTTTTGTGTGTATCTTCAGTATAATTGATACATTTGTACACTCTCCCCAAATGCGCTTTGATCCGAACACTGAAATTTGTTCAGATTAAAAGTCCACTGTGACAGGCAAAAGAAGGGACTCACCATTCCACAATCACAATTCCAGAGAACACAATGAAAACACAGGGACATACAGTCAGTGATTCTATAACCTCACTTTCCACTATTACAAGGACAAAACTGACAGCTGTTTTTAAACACCCAATTGTTTCTTGAAGAGGAAATTATAACCAGAAGTTCATGTTGGACACAGCACCAGAAAGAAAAACCTGTTTTGCTGGCTTGCCCTAAGCCCAAAGTACATCAAAGCAGATCTTAACTCTCACCCAGGATCCAAAAGAAGCACAATAAGCAGGGTTTTTCAAGACTGAACCTAAGTAATGCGAGTTGCTCAGCATGTCTGAAAATCAGATTAGCTAGTTTAACATATAAACACAACTCAGGAACTCTTTTATAATCTGTTTTGGAAAAAAAATATTTGTTTGAATACAATTTTTTGCCAAAATTACAAAAGGGTAGAATGGGTTTTACTTGCAATGCCTAATTCTACACTAAGATTTATTCATAACCATTACATCATAACCATTACATTATAAACTATTACTGTGACCAAATAAAGAAAAAAAAATGAAGTCATGTCTTTCACTGGATGGTAAGAATAGGATGACATTTCTAATTTCAAAGGAGATGACAATCTTTGTAACTGATGAAAAAAGTAACTCAGTACTTCCTGAAACATCCTCTTACTGATTAACTACCCTACCTCATTTTCTTCTTCATGCTCCAATATAGCCTGTAGGAAGGCTCTTCGTTCATGGCTTGAAGATTTCTGATCAAACATTCCAGCCTGAATAACTTTCTGATCTACATTCAGTTTATACTTTGCAGCAGCAAGTATCTTCTCTTCCACACTGTTCACAGTGCACAGTCGCAGGACTCGAACTTCATTCTGCTGACCAATTCGGTGAGCTCTATCTTGGGCCTGCAAATCCTATTAGGCAAAGAACATAGAAAATGATTTATATTTTAAGTGTGCTACAGAAATTGTTCTCTGCTTAAAGGACTGCTTAAAGAATGCTGAATTCTTCTTGATGTAAAAAGGAAGCACTCGAACAACAGTCCACCACAATTCACATGGCTCGTTCTTCATTGTTTTCTCTCCAAAACTTCATCAGACCCAAGTAGGGGGAAAACCAAAAGGCAAAAACATAGACATGCCCCGTACGGTGTAAATGAAGTAAGCCAAAAACTTCTTGAAAGCATGTGTAGGGACTGAGAATGGCGAATGTATTTACTTTTTCCCTTCTATTCAAAGCTCATGGCCTTCCAAGCCAGAATGAACCCTAAATCAAAGCATCTCTTGACTGAAGGAAAAAAAAGCAATAAAATTACTAGGAAAAAACCCATACATAAACTTATCTACTAAATGCCATTGCTAATTCTTAAATATGTTGGCTAAAAATTATTTCATCTATTGAATCAGCTTTAAGCTTGGAATATTTGTGCTCAAACAGCTTAAATATGATCTTGCTGCTTTAAAGTTCATATATACAAGACTTTGAATCAATGTAACTATTTTTTTGGTCAGATGATCGCACTTAAAAATGGTGGAAGCAAAAGTACACTGCAGGTCATAGGTAAAGAATTTCTTTTATTAACTCAGAATCTTACCTATTTTCTTTGGGGAAAAGAGAAATCCGTAACTCCTATAAATGATGTGTTTCTACTAGCCACAGTCAGATAATGAATGCTATCACAGCTTTGTGCTACCTCACAATACAAAAATTTCTTAACGTAGAGAAAAAAAACAGGCAATGCCTATTTCAGTCCAGCACCTTGCTTTTGCTACCCTTGTTAGCTCTTCCCTTCTACAATACCCTTACCAAGCACTACATGCAGCTGCTGCTACCTAAAGGTGTATTTGAAGTTTGCATTAACAGTGAAGCTGAAGCTACAATATGAATTAGTTTATATAATCATTCTCAGAAGCACAGGAAAATGGTAAAACAAGGAAACAGAAGGTTTTGTTTCTGGAAATATGCCATTTAAGTGCTAATTTTCTGAGACAGGCAGCGCTCTACACAGTCTTTAAATACTGCAACCTGCTAAAATATTGCAACCTACCTACCAAAGGCTCAAAATGGGGTGTTACTTATTAACATCCTAAGGGTTAAAGAATGAGTGAAGTTATACAAATGAGGCAGGTCTATAAGGCCCCTAGGTCTGAGGATTCCCTGAGACTCAGATAAAACATACACACAGACACAGAATTACTTCACTGATTCAAACCAAAACATTTCCTGATTGTAGCAGTTTGCCTTGCAAATTCCTCTCAAAGCAGCATTTTCTTTACTTACCTGAATCTATTCCTTTCACCCCAGGCTATATCGCCAATTTAAACATGAAACCCAAAAAAGCGCCATGATTTCTTTGCACATTTCATGAAGATAAGTAAATAAAAATAACCTGGTGAGGATTCCAGTCACTATCAAAGATTATAACAGTGTCAGCAGCCTGGAGATTTAAGCCTAGCCCTCCAGCCCTTGTACTCAGCAAGAAGATAAAGTACTGTGACCCAGGTTCATTGAACTTCTTCAACAGAGCAGCTCGATCCTCTGACTTTGTTGTGCCTGAAAAGAAATAAAAAACCCCACACTATAACAAAGATGTGAACTGAAATAATATAAATATAATGTCAATTGCTAAAGGTACATATGGAAGGGAAATTTTAGCTCACTTGCTCTTTGCCATCTCTGCCACATTTTCCATAATACAGAATAAACACTGGCCACGAATGTTTTGGTCAATTGCCTATCACATATAGAAACAGACTTCTAAATACCTCTTTTAAGTATTTCTTTTGACATTTCAAAAGTGGACTGTAAAATATTGGCTAATATTGTTACAGCTTTTTATGACTCACATAAATTTCAACTCAAGTTACTATACACAAACAGAAGAGAGTTCAGTTTTGATTAGTGCCTTCTGGATGCAACAGCATCTAAATATTTTTAAAAGTGATTTATAGAGAGATTTATCAAAATGTCAGTCCTGGCCTTCAGAGCCATAATTAATATGAAAGAATTGAAAATTCTTAAAAAGTCCCATCTTGAGAGTGATAGTGTACAATGAGTGGGGGAGTGCAGGCAAGGAATTCGATCACAGTGAAAACACAGACAAAGTTCTAAGTAAAAACCAAGCCCTGTGCACTCAGGCGACTGGATGAATTTCATATACTTTAACAACAGCCTATAACTTTCAGATTTCATATAGTTTTCATATACTTTCAAATTTCATATACTTCAACAACAGTCAACTTAACCTGGTCCACTGTTTGCCCTTCCTTATTTACACTTCTGTCTGCAATCGAAAGCCAAAGAAAGTCTGCTATTTTTATTCAGGTATTCATGTATGTGCAGAAGATGAGGGTTTTCTGTTACTGGGATGGCAGCTGGCTTCCAGATGCCCACCGTCCCCACACCCCTATCACTGCCCCTCCTCAACAGTACATGGAAGAAAATAAGATGGAAAAGCTCCTGGGCTGAGATAAGGCCAGTTTAGTAAGAAAAGCAAAAGCTGTGCATGCAAGCAAAGCCAAAAGAGGAATTTATTTACTACTTCCCATGAAAAGGCAGATGTCCAGCCACCTCCTGGAAAGCAGAGCCTCAGCACCTGTAACTATTGGTTTAACAAGGAATCTCCCTGCATCCTCTCCCTTCCCCTCAGCTTTTATTGCCGAGCATGTCCTTTTGGTCAGTTTGGGTCAGCTATCCCTGCTGGGTCCTGGCTCAACCCCAGCCTACTGGCCTTGGGGGTCGAGGGGTGGTTTGGAGAGAAAGCCTTGACACTGTATGAACACTGCTCAGCAATAGACAAAACACTGGAGTGTTATAATCGGTGTCTTATCAACCCTGCCACAAATGCAAAGCACAGCACTATATGGGCTGATAGGAGGAAAGTTAACTTCATCCCGGCCAGACCCAGTACAATCACACAGCCGTGCTGCTGGCCCACAGAAACCCGTTCCCTTAAGAAGCGCATGACTTGGATAGAAAATATTCCATGCAAGAAGACAGCTGGATAGCATCGACACATGTATTACATTCCAGCATGGAAGGTATTTGTCATCACAAAACTGGAAAAGAAGAGAAAAGGGTTCACCTCACTAATGAATTACCTTAAGCAAAACCTTAAAGAAAACAAGGAGCTGTATTTGTCATACTGCGTATTGCCATAGAAATTCTAGCATGTAAAAGAATTAAATTTTAAAATATGTGGTGTAAGGTAATTTACAACATTTAAAATGTAATATAATTAATCTTTCTTGAATGGAAGCATTAAAACAGTTGCAAGCCAGAGGCGTATGGTACTCTGTTCTTTAGCCAGTTTTGACCAAGACATTCTGTGGCACAGTGACACAGCTCATTTGTGCCTCAGTTTCATTATCCCATTTTACATTTGAGGATAATAGTGTTTCAAGTTTATGTTCATTAATATTTGTATACGATGAGAATACTTCTTAGTATTAGTTTTTCTTTCAAATAAAGCATGATGCAACCAGTCAACTTAAAACACTGTAAAAAGAATATTCAAAAGGACTTTAAACTCTCATTTTAATAATGCTGTTCCTTATATTTTTATTAAGTCATTGCTTTTCTATTAAAAAAGTATTCTGATAAATGCTGCTGGCCCTATGTAATACTATAATGTGTGAGATAAATTCATTAAGTAAAAATAACGAATATTTAAGAAGGTCCACATGAGGCAGAGATCACTAACAAGGAAGAAGGCCAAAATGGAAACTTCTTTCAAACAGGTTTAAGCCTCAGATGGGATATGCTATTTTTAGTTATTTCCCTTTCAATATTACTCCACTATGTTTCTAAACCATCTTTTCATTCAAAGGTAGTAAAACATATCTACACATGAAGTAATTGAGGCTACTAACTTTCCTGTGAAATTCAGGAAGAAAATTACAGGTACTAATTTACCTGTCACTGAAATTCAGCTATCCTGTTGAGAACAGCAGTTCAACTTTAAACTAGTACAAATTAATAAATTCCACTGACACTATCATCTCTCATCATGAGAATACTTTCAGGCAACTTAAATAGTGACAACTGAGGGAGACAGGGAATTACTTAAGATCAACTCTACTGAGAGGGGCAAAAGTACATCTTGCTCAGTATCTTGTCTGTAAGAATAGGGCAAATTCTAGTAAGCTGAAGCTTAAGTCTACTGCCATAACTTCATGATAAATATCCTTGCAGACTCTTCCTTCATGGATTCGTCAAATCCTTTTTTGAACCTGTTTGTGCTATGGTATAGTTACTTCACAGCACTGGTGTGCTAGGAAGACAACTAGGAAGAGAACTCAGGTCTCCCATGCCCAAGCTAATGAAGTATGCTACCTCCTAACTCATTATTTATCCTTGTTTTTTCATATAGCTTACCATCGAGACGCAGGTAAAGGAAATTTCTAAAGGCAAAGTAGTCTTCCATAATGGTCATGAGTGATGTCATTTGACAGAAAAGAAGCACACGATGGTTTGTAGCTCGTAACTTTGGTAGAATACGATCAAGTAGCTCAAACTTCCCTGAGGCCCGATAAAGTTCAGCTCTGTTGAAGAGAAAAAGCACAGTAAATGCCAGAATAGCCCTTGTTTAGAAAAGTTTTTAGTCATTATCATGTCAGAATATAACAAGAGAGATTAATTTACTTAAGATAAACAGGACTAATAGCACTTGTCTCTCTTTAAATGTGTTCCTGTTAGATAAAATAAAAAAATAAGCACCCATGTGAATTCCTGTTTGGAAAGGATTTTTCTTCAATTACAAAAACTGTATGGAGTTTCAGCCACACAGAATACCTTCCTTTATGAAACTTAATTCTGTTTCATTATTTATCAAAACAAACATTATGTCTCAGCTAGATAAGCATTTTATTGGTTAAGACATTCACCTGCTAGTTTTGCTTTTAATTGGCATTTACTGCAGCTGTAAGTTGTATTCATCAGGCACATGTTAGAAACAATTCCCCTTCTACTCAGCTGCTATGCACATGAAAGTGAAATATTCCAAACTGAACTAATATACAGGGATAATGGGTGGAGTTTGACAGAGGATATACTCTTTAGCCATATAACCTTAGTAGGCATGAACAATGTTTGTTGCTTTGATTAGCTGCTCTTTTGTCTTCTATGCTATGAACTGCAAAACAGACTCTTAGCACTGAAATTCAAGTCGTAACTGAGAAAATGAATAAAAGTAAAAAGGATGTCTAAATCAGCATCACAGTGATGTGCTTTGCAAAAATAAGTTTCATGTAACTTTTTTCTAACCTTGAGCCTGTACTCTTAAAATACAATTTATCATTAGCAATGGTACTTAAGTCCACAAGATTCATGGTCTTCTGATATGCGTACATATGTAATCAGCAAAAGACTAAATTGTTTAGGAGACAAGTAGTCTGGTATACTAGTTAAGGAAACAAATAGTCTGGTACACTAGTTAAGGAAAAAAAAGAAATGTCATTAACACCTGAACAGGAAGGGCATCAGATGGAAGATACACACCTTCCTTTAGAAAGCATCCATTTCTAGTCAGCTGCACAGGGAAGTGCCAAGAGCAAAATTTAAATCTATTTCGTTTCAAAGAATGGAAGAAATGCTACTTTAATTTGGAATAAAGATGGTAAAGAGGGAAAAGCAGAAGGCAAAAGTGACATGAAAGAGAAGAAAATCCCAGCTGATACCTCTCTAAAAGAGTCATTCCAATGAATTTCAGATGGCATATAAGCTATTTATAAATAAGTCTACAATCTTCTCTGCCTGTCCTCTTGAAAGAGACGAAGGGTCATAAAAAGCTCGTATAACACTTAAAGTACTGTCATCTTTTGGTTTAGATATGTGCCCTGTGCCTTCTCTGCCCTTCCATAAACTGCCCAGGTTTGTTAGCATATACTTTCTAGAAAAAGAATGTGATACATTAGTTCCAACACAACATTATGACCAGGACGTAAAACTGAAAGAGTTACCCGTTGATGACACCATTTGAGTAGCCTAAATGTTCAGCGAAGGACTCCTGCAGAGTTATAAGCAATAAACAGATTATTACAAACTACATAGTAACCCAAAATTATGCATTCTTCTATCAATTAAATTGGGGTTTGAGTTCATACTCTTGGAATCAACCTTGTAGCAACACTGATCTGCTTAATGTTTTCCTCTATTACTATTATTTAAAATTCATGGTTTGCAGAAGTAATTAATTGATAATAATTACTGGAAGATCCATTTGCAAATTACTCTAATTAATTAGCATACAAGAGAAAAAAGAGTGAAAACTACAATGATAATACATCACAGTAGGTACTTAATTGTTAATTTATAAACGTAACTACATTCCAGACATTTACAACATTTTCTATCTTTCCAGATACATTATTATATTTATGTATTTTGGGTCCTAATGAGAGTTGCTATATAGATAGTACATTTTTGCTGAAAAAAGAAGGTGCATAGAATAGGACAATTTTTGTTGATAATGTAAAAGATTAGCAGCCTGCTAGTTATTAAGATCCTACACATGGCATTTTGAACTAGTGTCTCTCCATCATAAATTAGGTCTAAGTAGAGATTAAGTTTCTCTGGAACACCTAAATCTGAAAAAAACCCCACCCTTCATCTTTTTAAAACAGTGTCTCCACAAGATTAAATGCTTTAAAACTAGATTTCAGATTACCAATAAAAAGCTAGCAGTTGGTCCATTTGTTTGTTGAGAGATATTACTTGGCTAGCTCAAAAGTTTTAAAGTTTTAATTAGAATAAATTACTTAGGGTTATAATATGATGTGATTTATGCTATTTGCCTAGCTTTACTTAGCATGAGTAGCTAGATTCGCTGAAGCCTTTAGGCTGCAATGGAGTTAATTTTCTTAGTAATTTTCCTAGCAGCTGGTACAGTGCTGTGTTTAGTCTTTTAGTGTAAGGACAATATTGATAACACACTGATGTTTTGGTAGTGTTTTCCCTAAATCTGGGACTTTTCAGTTCCCCATCTTCTGCCAGCGAGCACAGGTGCACAAGAAACATTAACCAGAAGATAAGGAGGGTACAACCATCAGCAGAGACTGCAAATCAACAAGGTAAGAGCAGTCAACAGCCTGCCTGCCTGGACACAGACAAAGAATCCAAAAAGGTGTTATAAGGCCTCAGACCCAAAATTACCATTGGACTGAAAGATGCATGAACAGTGCATGAAGAGCGTGTGAGGGGCAGGTATATAGATCACAGGGACTCTGGTCCTAGCAGTTAAAGACTCGGGTGGTGTGTGCCGGACTCCTTGAATGGTGTGTGAACGCTCAGGCAGCAGCTTCTCCTTCTCCTTTAACACATTTATAAAATAAGGGACCATAACAACTGTGTTTTTCAAATGTGTCCTTTTCAGCATAAATGATGTGGACAGAGATGTCCTCTCCCACACATACAAGCTTCAACAGCAGTTTTCTATTATGTTAGCCATCTGAATAAAAGCGACTCTCAAAATCGAACCTGTCAGCCTTACCTCAATGTGCTGAAACATGTATGGGTGATTGCATATCTTTCTCAATTGCATGATGGTATTCATAAGAGTTTTTGCCCCGCCTTTTCCCTATGGGTACAAACAATGCAAATCAAATGATTAATCTAATTTCTTATCTTATTAATGAAGCTTTTGAAAGATATTTTTACATGCAGGCATAATATACTTCTATTCCAAGCCTGAACAACATATCACTAATAAAAAACAAACAAACAAACAAACCAAAAAGATCTCAAACAGTAAAAAAACAGAAGCTACTGTGCAGTTGGACTTTCTGTATAAATTCATCTATCATAAGGATGCTCCATAACGAAAAGGAAAACCTGGAAGTAATCCACAAAGTGGAAGGTACATTATTGGATTAAACTTGGCCAAGGGAAATTCTGGGTTTTTTCAAACATTGCCTGTTTGCAGAAAGGCATTGTAACTACAGTGAATACAAGTAGCATCTTTTCCTTGTGAACAGAAAGCATGAGCTGCAGTCTTGTAAAACAGAAGCATGTCTTGATAGAGATTTCTTTTCCCATGACAGATACCTGCAGTATGAGCCTACATACTAATTTTATAAAACAGAAATCATCTTGTTAACATGTTTTATCATAATACATTGCTTCCTATGTGTTTTAATCTTCGTTTGTACCTTCTTGTCTTTTTCAGAACCATCTGTGAGAAGGATTCCCTTGGCTTGCATGTGACGATACAGGATCTTCTGAAGAGCTGACATATCACATTTGATCACATATTCCACCTAGTTTAAAAAAAAAGCCAACCATAAACACATAGACTAATGTTATTAGGATCTAACTGCAGGTTCTTGTCATCCTAAAACAAAAACCAAAAACCTACTAATCTTTTATCCATACCCCAATACCACATAGGATTTCACTGAGCAGCAATCCAACTGCGAGCACAGCAACGAGTGTCTCAAAAGATCATCTGTGAGAGTCACAACTATGAGACAGTTGGATTCTAAGACTGTAACTGCAGAATTGCCAAACGTATTTTTTCTTTTTCTGTAATTTAACAATTTTAAAAAATATATTTTTTTAAAGATTTGTAAGATTTGTAAGATTAAATGAAACTCATAAACAGGCTTCCGTCAACAAGCTCAGTCAGTCCTCACGGTTGGACTAATTGCTTTCCTCATAAACAAGATAATGGAAACAAAAAGAAATATGGTCGTCTGAGTACCAGTGTGTATGCAACTTTTAAATCCTCCTCCTCCAATGCCCATTGGGGAAATCATGCCTGACTAATCTGATAGCCTTCTATGAAGGTGTGACTGGATGGATAGATGAGGGGAGAGCGGTAGATGTGGTCGACCTTGACTTCAGCAAGGTGTTCGACATGGTCTCCCACAGCATCCTCATAGGGAAGCTTAGGAAGAGTGGGTTAGATGAATGGACAGTAAGGTGGATAGAAAACTGGTTGAAAGACAGAGCTCAGAGGGTCGTGGTTAGGGGCACAGAGTCCAGTTGGAGATCAGTGACGAGTGGTGTTCCCCAGGGGTCAGTACTGGGCCCAGTCCTCTTCAATATATTCATCAACGACTTGGATGAGGGGATAGAGAGCACCCTCAGCAAGTTTGCTGATGACACAAAGCTGGGGGGGGTGGCTGACACACCAGAAGGCTGTGCCGCCATACAGAGAGACCTGGACAGGCTGGAGAGTTGGGCGGAGAGAAACCTTATGAAATTCAATAAGGGCAAGTGTAGGGTGCTGCACCTGGGGAGGAATAACCCCATGCACCAGTACAGGTTGGGGGCTGACCTGCTGGAGAGCAGCTCGGTGGAAAGAGACCTGGGAGTCCTGGTGGACAACAGGATGACCATGAGCCAGCAATGTGCCCTTGTGGCCAAGAAGGCCAATGGCATCCTGGGGTGCATCAAGAAGAGTGTGGCCAGCAGGTCGAGGGAGGTCATCCTCCCCCTCTACTCTGCCTTGGTGAGGCCACACCTGGAGTACTGTGTCCAGTTCTGGGCTCCCCAGCTCAAGAAGGACAGGGAACTGCTGGAGAGGGTGCAGCATAGGGCTACCAAGATGATTAGGGGACTGGAACACCTCTCTTATGAGGAAAGACTGAAGGAATTGGGTCTGTTTAGTCTGGAAAAGAGACGGCTGAGGGGTGACCTTATTAATGCATACAAATACTTAAAGGGTGGGTGTCAGGAGGATGGGGCCAGGCTCTTTTCAATGGTCCCCGGCAACAGGACAAGAGGTAACGGGCACAAACTTGAGTGTAGGAAGTTCCATCGCAACACGAGGAGGAACTTCTTTACTTTGAGGGTGGCAGAGCACTGGAACAGGCTGCCCAGAGGGGTGGTGGAGTCTCCATCTCTGGAGACATTCAAAACCCGCCTGGACGCGTTCCTGTGCAACCTGCTCTAAGGTGACCCTGCTCTGGCAGGGGGGTTGGACTAGATGATCTCCAGAGGTCCCTTCCAACCCTATGATTCTATGATTCTATGATTCTATTAATGGATTTATCAAATACAGTGGCTCTAACTGGCAGAAATTTGAATAAAGATTTCAGTAATATTTTTAAATATGTTTCATTCTCAAATATGCTTCTGAGGATACTGAGAATCTGACACTTGAAGGAACAGAAAGTCACAACAGTAACAGCTTTCACAACATTATAAAGATGAGAAAGATTTTTAAAAAAGGCTTTCCTTTGAGTACTGTCACTAAGCATTTGTACAGAGCTCTCTGTTCATTCAGCCAATGTTAGTCAGCTCGTAACACAACTTACAAAAATTCATTTTGGTATGATTTTAAGTCAGATGACCTTTGCACCAAATTTTCCCAAGTATACCCTCAAATTTACTTCTAATTCAGTTGCTGTTGTTATTCTGGGAACAGTGAATGGGAAAAGTGATGCAGGATTGCAGAGGAGGACAGGGTGTTGCAAGGTAAGTTGCCCAGAAATAAAAACAATGAACTTTCAAATCAGAAGAGACTTTTATGTTCTGAATTAAAAATCACTTGTTCAATTTCAATAAGAAACTTCACACGACTCCTGGAATATTAACACAGGACCAAAATCTGCCTGCTTTATAAAGTCCTTTAGGAATTTCAGAGAACTAGCTAAGGGAGGTAAGGTTCTAACTAGTGCAGGGAGGATGGAACAGGGCAAAATCTAATCCTCAGTGTATGGCTGACTCACTCACAACCTGAAACCAGGTATTATGGAAATAAGTTGCATGTCTTATATGGATGACTACAAACAGAATTAAAACTGTAAGACTGGTGAGGAATCCTGAGAATGCAGAAAATTCAGGTATTCAGGGCTTCCTCAGTGGCCAGCTTTCATTGCAGAGTTATAAATAAACAAACCACAGAAATAACAGATGCTAAAGAAGTCCTCTTCTGTAAAATAATCTGAAAAATTAAGATTACATAATGCTTAAAAAAGTATTAAACCCCTTCCAAAACTCCTCTCATTGCAAACCTTTTCTGGCAGCTGAGACTCAACCTCTTTCTTCAATCTTCTCAGCAAGAAGGGTCGGAGCACTTTATGGAGACGACGGATGATCAGGATAGTTTCTTCCTCATTTAAGTCAACCTACAGAAGTTTATAAAAGTCACTACAAGGCAACTCAGTGTATTAGGTAATGTCTTCTCTCACATGAAAGGTTAAGTATGTGCAATAATTACTTGCATGTTACAACCAAACTGACTGAGTCAAAAAAGACAGTGATACTAAAATTTTTTGGCATTACAAGAAGGATGGCTTTTAGTTACGTTAACTCCCTGAGTACCAGAGAGACTTCAAAGACCAATCGATCTATGTAAGTTCCTTTCTGTTTTTATCACAGTGATTTGATTCTGATGTTTTAAAAAAAACTGCTACAATACCCTTTCTCCAGTCATGGCAAATGGGGCGTTGAACCACTGTTCAAAGGTGCTACAGCTCTTGAAAATGGTTGGGAGGAGGAAATTGAGAAGAGCCCAAAGTTCAGGCAGTTTGTTCTGCAATGGAGTCCCAGTCAGCAGTATTCGCCTAGGGGCCACATAGTGAGTATTCAAGACCTGAGTCAGCTTGCAGTGATGGTTCTTCATTCGATGGCCTTCATCTACTATCATGTATTTCCATCGAATCTGCAAGAAAAGGAAGAAAAGTTGGCAAAGTTAAAGCAGGTCAGACTTAGTCAAATTCCTTCCAACAGGTGTTGGAACAAAAACAAAAACATTTCAAGCCCGAGACATCAGTCATTCTCATTTATGAGGAAAGCCTAATCAAGCATTATCCAAGTACCACTGCCCTTGCAAGCAGCAAAAATAGAAACAAACACTAGGTATGCTGGATCTGATGCTGAATCCTGACTTGAATTGCAATAACAAACAGCGGATTCCTCCCATTTCTGGGAAAGAGATTTTTTCTGGGAAAGAGATTTGGGTGACTGCTCTTCAAAGCCAGAATACGGTTCACAGGGAAAGGAGGAGACCACGTAAACTCCCAATAAACCTATCTGCAACAAGAACCTTGAGAGGAGACAAAAGCATTTTCAGACAAAAATATCTATGCTCACAAACAACAGCAGCCCTGAACTTTGTTTTGTTTCGGCTAATCCTTTTACCCCAGAAAGCAGCAGCATAATTATGATTATCTCAGTTTCTATTTCTTAATGTGAAAGCTTAAATGCAGTCACAGCAGATGCTGAAAGAAAGTTGCTGAAGCTGTCTGTTACCACCTGTACTACAACACAGGCAGTCAACATATGTGCTACACTGACCATATGACTAGGAAGGCTTTGGTTTGTACTTTCATAGATACTAACTAATTCTGTTTCCCAGGACAGGTTGAATGGCATAGTGCTGTCTTTCTTATCTTTTAGCAATGGGTGGGCAAAAACTAGAGGGGAACGAAAACTGTGAAGTCTCAAACTGTTCTCAAGTGTTCAGAATTATACTAAGAAAATGCACTGCCTTTGTATCAGAGAGGCAATATGAATAATTTAAATATGTAGTATGTAGGAGAATAAAATAAAATTAAAATGAACAACGAAGGGACAGGAGGACCACATGGCTAAATAACTCCTTAGTCTGCTTTATGTGCACATGAAATAGTTTACAGTACAGTAGCTTTCAAATTAATTCATTACATTTGAGGCTTTGCCTGTTGACAGTTAGTGAGCCTTTGAGAACTGGGCCATGTATAATAAAGAGTCTGGGTACCAAATTCATGATACAGGTAACTATTCAGTCATTTGTGGAAAAGTGACCACATAGCTGGAAAGGCTCTAATAAGAACGAGCTTCAGGTCAGAAATAATGGAAAAAAACTGAAGTCATGACTGCAGATTAGGTTAAATGCCATTAAGCAGAGTGGAGAAGAGTTGTGTTTTTCCAAGTGCAGGCAGATATACAGTACCGAGAGGACAGTAGTGTACAGAGCACAAAGAAGTTAGTCTCCTGGCCACATTCAGGAAAACACTGGTTCTTACAGGCAGAAGAGGGAGAAGAGCTATGACTGAGAAGTCCGATCAAAACAGAGGAACAGAAAAGTAAATTAAAAGCTTAACTTTTATTGAACGACAGAACAACTCAGAACTTCCCTGTAAAACGAAAATGTGTTTTGTGCTATGCAGCATTTGAAGGTGTCTTAAAGGTTTTGTTGTTAAGAGATGTCATATTACCTTAGCAAGGATATGTTTGTCCTTTATTATGTACTCATAAGTAGTTAAAAGAACATTAAATTTTCCACTTCGAAGCTGAGGAACAAGTGAGCGGCGCATCGCAGGTGTACCCTAAAAGACAGAGAGAGAAGTGAGTAGTTACTCTTTCTTCTGTTGAAGAAAATATATCACTTTTATGAGTTAGCAGACACAGAGCAACCCCATGAAACACTAATCCTACAGTAGCAAACAATATATTGATGCCTTCCAGACTTCTTCGAAGTGCTTTCCCTAAACTGTTGCTAGACTGTAAAGCTCTGTTTATGGGGTACAGGAAAGATGCAGCTAGCAGTCTAGTCATACCACTATTACAGTAGCCAAACAGCAAAATATTCTACTGTGTATAAAATCTGAAATAGTTATCATTTGTATTACTCTCATCAGAAGCTTTGCAATGCGATAATCAACAATTCCATTTTGCATTTCACTATGTGAAAGTAATTACAGTTTATTACAGTCTTCTTCTAAGTATGATTAACTCTCACTGCTCAGTACCTGATATACATGACAAAACTTCACGAGCAAACAGTTTAGAAATGCATGCAGAGGCAGAGGAAAAACTGGGTCTATTCTCATTCCTTCAACTCTATAATCATATAAAAAGCAAATCAAACCTTGTAAGATATCTTCACCACAGAAGGCGCCCATTTGTCAAATTCGTACGTCCAATTGGATAAAGTCCTATCATAGATATTACAAAGAAAAAGTAATATATTTCATCATTTGCAGGTCAAACTTTATAAATGTTTCCAAGTGGTTGCCAACTTTTCAACATATTTCATATAATCAACCCCCATAATTAACAGAATATTTAAAAAAAATGCACTTAATGTAATATAATAAAATACAAGCATCTCTGAGAGGGGAGCAAACAGAAAGAAGCGTGAAACCCTTTTCCAGCTTACATTCAGGGGCCTCTCTGAAACTAATTCAGAGTAGTATTTTATGTGCATCTTTGTATTTTGGAGCATACTAAGGATAAGAAAGATAACCCTGAACAAAAAAACCCAGATTTGTAAGGCCTTTTATACTACTTATCATCCAAAAACTGATGTAACAACTTTTGAAATATAGCCTCATGAAGTTGATAACAGAATTCATCTGTGTCTACTCAAGTAGAACTACTCTCAGTGCCATCCAGTGCCACTACGCAGGTCATTTTTGCCTTGTGTTTCTACTGTTTGATCACAACAAATAGGTTTTTATGGCTAAGCTAGTTGCTATCATGATACAGCAGCAAAAAATAACCCTGAGGATTTTTGGTTGCTTGCTTTTTTTTTTTTTCCTCCTTAGTGGACTTGTAATGGCAGCCTTCCTAGCTATTAAGAAAAGGCAGGGAAATGCAGCTTTTAACATGTATACAAGAAAGAATTTTCAGCTCCTCTCTTTTTGAAACATAAGAAAAATCATTACAGAGTAATTAAAAGAAATCTGATTTTTTTACTGCGCCCATGTGAAATCTGACATAAATAACACTCTCCCTTTATTTTTAACTTTGTTTTACTTTATAGGCCTTCTCCCAGTCATTTCTTTTCACGCTAGAGCTCATAATTTGTATTCATACAATTAGGAACAGCTGTGGTATTTTATGTTTGTCAATCAGTACTGCAGCACAGCTAGAAGACAGGATACCTCAAAAGAAATCAAAAGAGATGGCCGTGAATAAAATTTATCCCAATCCTGCAACACATTTGCATACTCAGCACAACTGGTGGACAAATTATCTAACGAAAAGGCCAGGAACTTCTGCACATCAATCAAGTCACACCCAAAAATAAGCAAACAACCCCTTAATATCATACATTGGTTTTACAATGCCTGACAGTTCTTATTTAAAACATAGCACTCCAAATCACTGAAACCCACACCTCACCTCTGTAGAAAGGAAAATGCATTAAAAGAAATGTATAAAACAAGCAGCATCTCGGAAAGCTAAGGAAATGCAAAAGGAGGCAGCACAATAAACAATCACAACCTGGACACCTGACCAAACCATGAATATTACTCAACAAGGCTACATCCAGGGCTAGTTACACAGTACTTAAAATATCATCCGACCTCATTAAAGCATGATTACTAGGTATCACATGGTGAGACAGTTGTTTAAAAAATTAAGCAACAGATTTTTAGTATCACAGTTAAAAGCTGATTAGGGAACTGCAGTCATGTCGTATGAAAGAAACACAATCCCCCTCTTGTAGCTTAAGAGTGAATTACAGTAAATTCACTACTCAGTTTGCCAAAGGAGTGGACAATGAAACTAACGGAATCAAGTGCTTTGTCGGCCTTCTGGTTACCCTTCCAATGCCAGACAACTACCCGGAAAGAAATGATCAAAGAAAACACCGAATACATGCTCAGTATAATTCTAATGTGCACCTGATCTTGTAATTACATGAAAAACAAGTGTGTGTTCCAAATAAACCAATCTGCAATGCTTAGAATGGTAATAGCAGAAAGGGACCCTTTACTTACGAAAGGGGAACAATGATGAGATAGGGGCCATTGAGTCTTTTGTGCTCCATCAGGTAAGTGATGAGTGCAATGGTCTGTATTGTCTTTCCTAGTCCCATTTCATCAGCTAAAATTCCATTCAGATTGTTATTATACAGTGAAACCATCCATTCCAGTCCCTGGAGCTGAAATGAAGAATAATAATTTCAGTTATTTAAAACCCACACAAATAATTAACACCAGTACTACTGACCAAGGTTCTGATGTCCCTGCCTACTTAGACATGGGATTTCCTTTAATAATAGTATATGCATGAGGATCTCC
>VYZM01018433.1:48671-82656 GCA_013398915.1 Dromas ardeola
ATTATTATCAACATTATTACTGAATACACAGTCATTGGAATCTAGCCAAGGTACTTCCTTTATGCATTCAATCTTGTCTTGACAGTATCTATTTACATCTTTTTAAATTATATCAATGCCCATTCCTGCACGTGATATATACTAGTATTAATGAGCTGTGACACAATCACCATTTCTAATCGTAGTCAATGAAGGACAATCTGTGGAATGAACTCAGCATTCCTGAAAAGATAGGCAAAGAGTTTTAGACACAGCAAATTTTCCTAGACCACACTAAGCGACTGAGAGGAGAAGATATTTGTAAAAACCCCTTGCACATATTTGCAAATTCAAAATTTATCACAACTGCACTAAAACTAAATAGCCAAAATAACCCCACTACTGTAACACACAGCTAGCTTTTGCAGAAGGATTTAATTGAGCAGTAGGGACAAGGACTTCTGAGTGCAAAGCCCTAAACTGAAAATGCCTATGAAGTGCTGTATCTATGGTAAGCTTAACCACAGCCCTGGTGAAGGAGTCTTCGGGGAAAGCACTGATATTCTGGAAGCACTGGTATCCTGTGCTATTTCTGGACATTGAAATCTACTTCATATTCTTCAGCAGTGGATATTTTTATTATTTATTGTACTATGTGTTAGACTAACATAAGCTCAACCTTGTCATGTACAAAAATCTTTCTAAAATATCACGATTATCTTTTTTTAATCAGCTCTTTTTTCTCTAATAATTAATATTTTTACGAGCTTGGTTAGATGACTGCTGACAATTACCGATAATTATAAAGAGATAGCTGCCAAAAGGCCATACAGACCTGCCAAACAGACCTGCCAAAGCTCTATAATGCGAATTACTACGCTATTTTAAGAAATGCTCTAGGGCCTAAATATTTGTTATTCTCTTATGCAAGTCCTTCATTTACATTTTATACACACTTCTATTTCTAAGTTTTTATCCTTTTAATATTTAATTATTTCTGTGTTTCATTTTGTGATTTTTAAAACCAAACTATTCAGTCGTCATTCATGGTGGGAATAGATTCATTGTGGACAGGAACTAGAGTTTTACATTACATCTGCGCCCATATTGAATACTTACCGGTTTTTTACCAGCATGTTTCAAAGTAGGTATGTCATTTCCCATTCAATCCTATGTTGGTAAAGTGTCAAAAATGAGCTAACCAATGTATTGAAGAAATTTTTTCAACCCTAGTTGCGAACGTACTTGTACATACACATTACATTCCGGAATTATTTTAACTCCTGAGATGTAGGTAGCCCACTGATTGCTTCCACAGTGTTCTGAAAAGACATGGTTATACAGAAACCCATTCTACTCTGTCCTAAGAACATTACAACTGATATTGTGCAGGTGCAAGGAAGGGAAAACTATGAAATCGCAAGAAGGAGTATGGTCCTGGAGCACTGATGGGTAGAACTGACAGCTACTAATTCTCAAGATACCTGCATTACTGCTGTTGGTTATGTATTTTTGCTTGTGAAATCAGTTTTATGTAAAAGTTGGAGAGTAATGCCATGAACATATAGAATTCATATGGAATCTTCAAAACTACAAACCTAGTAAGAAAACACTCTGCTATTTATATAATGGACCAATACCACTGCAATTATATAACAGTATATGAAGTTAATGAGATTAAGTGATGTTATACAGAAATGGCTGTCCTAAGTTTCCATGCTGGCAGAAAAAAAAATTATCCTTATCAAAAACCTTAACAAAAGAAGTCACTATGGGTTAAAATGAACAGTGTCACATCCATTATCATTATCAGAAATACACATAATCAAATTGCAGCAGTTTTAGATTTATACTTATTGTGTTACAGAGGCTTCTTTCTGCAAAGGAAATACATGGGTGAGGCTGAGATTGTGTATTAAATATTAAAAGGATACAGTATGTAATTTTAGCTAAAATAACCATATTCCTTCCCCTACTCCTTACCATTAGTCTCCTCATTCTTTCTTTCTCAATTCTCTCAGTTTCTTTTTTCTGCTCACGCTCAGTGTTGGCATGCCAAGTTGCTACAGCTTTAGAAAGCTTCTGAATTTTCCCAGCAACTGACCGGTGGTACTCTTTAAAATCTTTAGCATGCTGCAATATGCTATTCAGGTATTCCTAGAAAGAGAAACAAGTTAGTGCAGACATGTGGACAATGCACTGGATTTGCAATCAGGAATACAGAAGTTCTAATCTTATCTTTTTCCAATTGCTTATCACATGATTTGGATTTTTTTTAATCTTAGAAACTCAAAAGGTAAATAAAATATGTAACAGAGAAGACCCACACAGCAAAGCAAAGTGCTTTCTGCTGTGGGGCAAACAGCTAATAAGTTAAAATACCTGATGCTTTTGCCTACGCTTCCTCTCCTGTTCTATCTTCTGCTGTTTCTCAAGCTTTTCTGTCATACGGGCCTCCCTCAAAGTCTGCCGCTTGCTTCGTTTGTAGGCTTTGGAGTTCAGTGCTGTTTCCAGCGTTGTATCACGACGCATGCACGCTACTACCTCTTGTCTTAGCTACCAGTGGGGAAAAAAGAAACACTTAAAACAAAAAGAAATAATATTTAATGCATAGAGGAACAACTTTAAACAGTGGTGTGGCAGAGTAAAACAGTAACAGTCCAGAAGATGTGCCAGCCTCCTCTTCCCTTTCCACCACTTGTGAAAAGGTCCAGTGCCTATATAGTTGCAGCAGCTATGCCTGTCTCCCTAAACAAATCTTAAGTCTCCACAGGACGGCCAAAAGTATTGACCACTCTTAATCATAATTTCATCCTTCTTTACAAGATGCTGCAAATGACTGTCCTGCTGCAATGAAAGGGGTTAGCCAAGATACTACACCATTGAAGTAAAACACAAATAAACAACAGACATAACATACTTTCTACAGCTAGACCTGACCATAGCTGACAACTCATTTAATTGCCAGCTGCACAGGGAGAGGTAAATGTTAAGGGCTTGCCACAGTCCCCGCAGTACAGCAGGGAAGTCCTGCAGCTTTTGATCGGACCTCTAACAGAACTTCATTACAAAGGAGTACCAAGGGTAGAGGGAAGGAAGACTTGGACATCATAGTACGACTACTGACAAGGCTTCTGTCAGGAATTATTTTTGCTTGACCTGCCAAATCACATCTATGCTCTTCCAAGCTAGCTGGAAAAGCCAATGGCAAGAGGCCCGTAAGAGTCTGGCTGTGTGATTCGTTTTCTGAAATTCATTTGATGATACATGCACTCAACATCCAACTTGCATCTTAGGTATTATCTTGTTATGCTTCATTTTCAAAGTCTGAGTGCCACACTGGAAATCCTTGAAACAAATCACAGAGAAATACCACACACAACAACATCACCACACAACTCTTCCTAAAACAAGAGCACTCGAGACAAAAATGAAGTATGTCCAGAAAGAGGTGTCTATTGGGATTTGTGTGGAAAATCAGCTTGCTGCCTGCCCAGCTCTTGTTTTTTGTTTTGTCTTTGTGCCAATGCCATGTTCCTTATGAAAGATACAGTTCTACTGTTACACTTTAGACTGGAAGATAAAGCAGGAAACAAAACAACACCTGCACATTCTTATTAACAAAATAAAATAAAACCTAAGTTAAACATTTCTGTGACTTGCATATCAGTCAACTTTGTTCTCATGAAAAACCTCCTGCTTAGGCTCAGTGCTGCTGCAAAATCTCTTGCCAATTTACTCTTTGCTACATGAACACATTTGGCTGGGACCTCTATGAGAATTTTACTGAAGCAAAAAGCATTACCTGGCGCTGGAAATTCAGTAACCTAAGTGCCTTCAGCTCCACTGTAGCTTTGGTTCGCAGATCAGGGGGCAGAGAACCAGGCAAGTTCTCCAGTTCCTGGATTCTGTGAGCAATTCGAGCCTGAAGCCTAAGTAAATAGAAAATTGGTTAAGACACCAGGAGAAATCTGTAAGGTTACCAAATTACACAGTAAAAATAGGCAATTTGTCTCAGGCATTGATTTGGCTTTTAGTAATTGTTTCTGAACTAACAGGCTTTTGCAGGGATGACTTTAGGTATCCTATTTAATTTTGAAAATAAATTGTCAAATAATGAAAATTCCCCTTGGCCCTTCTTTTAATTTTGACTAAAAGTATATGCATGAAAAGAAACTTGGGAATTTTATTTTACTCCTCTTATACAGGATTTTGTTTTCAAGCTATTTTGATGGGTATTGTTTTATGCTTGTTTTATTACTTGAGGTGTGTCTCATCACAGCCACCTTCCAGTCTTTAAAGAGAATGACTGCAGTTTGTTTGACTATTGCTATCTTCATGGAAAAATACTAACAGCTATGAGGTAAACTGAATCCAAAGAAAAAAGCTTCCTAAATGCTTTTTACAAGCACTTGAAGGATATAATCTCACCATTTAAAGGATATATTTAATTAGACTTTGCAGTTCAGCAATTTATCTTCATCCATGCAGAAAGTGGCTAGTGCATCTACACAGACACCTCTTTGCAAAACAAGCAATGCACACCTCTTCCTCGTTAACTGTGGTCAACAGCACAGGTTACGCTTGCACATTCAAACCTGTCCGGCATGGATGCTATGCAGTAAACCATGAAAATACACAAGAAGAGACTTTGCAGATAACAAAAAGAAACTACAGACAACCTACAGGACACTAGAAAGTGCATTTTTTTTAATTAGCAATGAGAAGGTGGAAAAAAAGTGCTTCCACATAATAGAACAACTTTAAATTACACACATTATTAGCTTCAAGAGATCTTATTCAGTGAGATTAAAAAGCAGCACTTCATTTTGAAGAAAGTGCTAAGGAGATTTTTATAAAAGCATGGTATGAATTTTTCATTTTGGCCAGATTTCAAGGAACACAACAAGTTTAACAGCTCTCCACATATGAATAATTTAAACTTCTTATATTTCTAAGAATTTTAAATACCTAAGTTTCTTTTTATCCACCTTTAGTTACACAGAGATTAACAACAATTATCATATAATCTCATCTCAAATCAACACATGCTGCAAATAGCTTCTCAGCACAACCACGTGAATATGACAGCAACTTTAACTCTCCATTTTCTTTCTCTTCGTTAATATACGCTGGAGCCGTTTTTATAATCAGATCAAAGCTTTTCAGGGAGAAAAAGCAGTCTGCTGATGTTTCATTAGATTCAAAGCTTTCTCAAATCCCACAATATATTAATAGGTACATTACCGCTTCTCCATCTGTACTGGCCTATTTAACACATGGTTAATGAATAGGAATGCTATACTGTACTTTTAAGTGCCTATTTGATTGTTTGATGAAACAAACTATGTAACTCCCTAGTAACAAGGACAGGATAAAAGAATTGCTATCACTGAAAAAAAGATAATTAGATGGAACTTTGTAACAGCAAAAGTATTTCACGTTTACAATATTGTTCTGTGTGTAAGACATACATAAATCATGTTCATGATCCATTAAGAAATGGAAAGGTATATGCGGTAGCACGTATTCTCCCCTGAAAGTCTGACATTATGCACTTGAGAGGTCTGTATACAAGAGAAATGGCCAAACACATCAGCAATTAACTTTTTAACATGTAGCTCATAAATTAGTGCTAAATTACTGTCTCCTCAGCAGCACACTTTGCACCTTTAGTCCCAAAACACCATGAAAAGGTAGGAAAAAAAATAACAAAGAAAGAGGAAAATAAAACCCAAGATAGACAAGCGATGCAAGTGAAAAGAATTGCTCACCACCAATCGACCGATGCTCAGCCAGTCCCCAAGAAGCAGGCTGCTGCCAGCGTCCCCCCAGTTTTACTGCTGAGCATGGTGATGTCACATGGTACACTAATATCCCTTTGGTCGGTTGCGTTCAGCTGTCCTGGCTGTGTCCCCTCCCAACTTTTCGTGCACCCCCAGACGCCTCGCTGAGGCACTGTGAGGAACAGAAAAGACCTTGACACTGTGTAAGCACTGCTCAGCAAGAACTAAAACATCAGTGTCTTATCAACGCTATTTTCAGAACAAATCCAAAACACAGCCTCACACAAGCTACCATAAAGTAATTTAACTATATGCCAGCCAAAACCAGTACAGTCACTGAGTAAAACCTAATCTGTGATTTTCAAGAATTCATAACATAATCAGATTCAAAGCTCACACTTTCCAACAATAAGGCAACATACCAAAATTTTACCTTTTGGGTCTATCTGTACATTTGAAAAATGCATCCCTGAAACACCTATGTGATAATTCTGTCTTTTCATGAAAATGAGTAATTCAAACAGTTTTCTAAGTATTCAAAGTATAATGCCCCTTTATTAAAAAATTAACTTCTGAGAGATATCAAGAGACAACTGTTTCATAAAGCTTTCACTAACTTCACTGGTTTTGGAATTACAAATGTTTATATTTGCTTTTTTCTATTCCCCTTTTATGAAGAAAGTGTGAATATATCATGTTTCTGCATTAATTTTGCCTATACTGAAGCTAAGTCTAGCACCATCCAAAGCACAAAAGCTGTTAAACTGCTTTTTTCAAAGCTTTTTTCCAATGTTACTTATAGAGTTTTAAATAATTAAAAGACTTCCAGAAGTTCTAAGCATTCTGATATGCAAAGCAAAACCAAATTCCAGTGGTGTTCAACATTAAAAAACCCTTGGATTGGTATCTATATGCTGAGAAAAAACAAACAAACAAACAAACAAACAAACAAACCCACAAATAAAATCCAAAACCCAACCTTCTGCTGCAGAACCCTATCAAACTTCCACCTCACTTAATTGGCCAAGATCAGGGTACTTACAACCTAATGGATCCACTGTACCTGCAATCACTTCTCCACATCAGTAAATGCAACACCACTATTTTCTGTCACTCCTCACTTTCCTCCATACTAACACATAATAGTTTGGTACAAATAGTGCAATGGAGAAGACAGAAGGAGTACCAATTTGAGTTTAACTGATGCAGAAACGGTTACATTACACTAGCCACATGATTCTTGGCTCAGCTTAGCACTACAATTCTTCACTTAGGGCAACTGTGAAACTGTGTACTGGTGTGTTCTACAAGCTTTCTGAAAAAGCTGTTAGAAAATACTAACTGCTCATGCTGAAACAGCTATGGCCATTCAGTCCTCAGGTAAAAAGGGTAAGTGACAGAATGACCACTACATGTCAGTAAATTACTTATGCGTTATCTTACGCAAAAAGTAAGCACTTTTCTGGGATCAAGGTCTGGATTCTGGACATGGCACAACATCCTAAAACACTTCATGGTGTTTTACCTTGGTAAAGCGAAAGTCATGAAAACAGTCTTCAGAGAGATCACCATCCCTTTTGGCTACCTTCCCCTACAAACTCATTGTTATAGTAACTGGAAGATGCATCACCAGTCCAAAAC
Source organism: Dromas ardeola (assembly GCA_013398915.1). Taxonomy (NCBI): domain Eukaryota; kingdom Metazoa; phylum Chordata; class Aves; order Charadriiformes; family Dromadidae; genus Dromas; species Dromas ardeola. The sequence goes on from VYZM01018433.1 coordinate 56,078, forward strand.
AAGCAAATAGGCTAAGTGCAGCTTCTTTCCTCTGATTGATAATGATCAAGAACGTATTTTAGGTGCAGGTCAAGATCCTTCTGCCCAGTAGATTCTCAAGGTCAATTGTTTAATAGCCTTGTTGATGGGAAGAGGGAAGAAGTGTCTTTCTAACTCCACAAGAAACGTCATCCTCTATACATTGTAATGAATATAATTCACCATCTAATTAGGGCACTCAGGAGGCAACTTTTAAAGATCATGCATCCTGGTAACCTTTTTTAAAAATCTTGTCTGTAATCTTCTTAATATTCTCTCTACTCTTTGGTAGTCCAGACAACCCCATTATCACTAATAAAATTTGGTTTTGCTGTGGCCACTTAGCCTTTTGACTTCCACTCTTCTCTTCCAACCTCCCTTTTGTTTACAATTCAGTAACTTTCTGCACTGAATTGCTTTCTCTGTAGACTACAAAGATTTTGATTTCCTAACTTTCAGTGTTTGCAGCATTCAAGTAATATGCTAACCCAGCCAAGTCCCTGAGTCTGTTTTAAACTTACCTGATTTGCAATGATACTGCCAGTATGCCTTACTAGCTGATAACCTGGGGTGGAATTAAAGGATTGATTGGTTTGATATTTTCGTACTTCTCTTTGATGACATCTCTTTCTGGAAACTCAGTTTATATCATTGTCACTACAGTGGTTGATTGCAAGGAATTTAAGTTGAGAAAGTGAAAAACAACAATCTGCATATGCATTTGAATCTTGTTACTGTCTTTTACCTATATTCACGTTCTTGGAGTATTTCAACAGGATCCAGTCCTTGTGGCTTCTGGATAGGGCTGATGCGATTCTGCTTTTGCTGCAGCTGAACAATGGGTGAAGGCTGTCCAGGTGGTGGCTGTGGTACAGAGGGGCCAGGCATGGCGGTGGCAGGCTGGGCAGCAGGGGGGGCAGGAGAAGGCCTCCCACTAGGGGGTGGTGCGGGAAGCTTTTGCTGCGCGTTGGAGACACTCAGATCTGGGGCTTGGCCTAAATCATAAAAAGTACTCAATCATAACATGAAATATGGAACACAGGAAGAAAATCAAGACCGTTCCTGAAGACAGAAAGTGATGGTAAGGTAAACATTCAAAATAACCAGAAAAAGCACACTGAGATAGACTACACTCCGTATTTAAAAAAAACATACTAAAATGCAAGTATACAATACATTTCAGGAAGCAGTCCAAAGAAAAACAAAACACCTGAAATTTTATGGTCAATGCCATTTCTTTTCCCATTCCTGCTGACTTTTAATTCTACTATCAGAAGAAGTAAAACAGCTGCAGAACTGATTTCATGCAACTGTAGGACTAATTCTGCCTCTTGTTCAGTATCCTTGCACCGCATAGAAGAAGGAATCTCTAATCACCACCTGACAACATGCACAACTAAATCTGCTTTTAGAGCTCTATCAGAACTAGATAGCCATACTAAAATTTCTACAACTGTACTTAGAACCTGTCATATATAAATAACCTACGTTTCATTACAATCTCCTATTAATTGTATTTAAGTATTTCAAATACCAGGAATTCAATTACTGTTTTATCTTACAGCATTCTAATCATCTTGAAAATTAACACAAAAATAGTACCTGCCCCTCATAGACACTAAGGGCCATAGATTTTGGTATGCCATTATGACAAGTCACCCATGCATTCAGATGTTCAAAAATTGTCACTGACGAGACACACCTGTGATCTTGTAATCAACCGTAATTAAAACCCAACAACTTAAAGTCTAGATAAAAAGATTCCTTCAGAGATCACCATTTGTCATTCACACATCTGCATCAAACTCCAGAAAAGAAACTTGAGCATAAGCTGTAGATTCTGTATTTAGTAACAGTGCATTTCAACTTATAAAAAACAAGGAATGAAAGTAAGCCAACCAAAAGCCTCTGTGTAGTCTCGGTTTTCCAGGAGTCATGCAAACTGAACTGTAAAACAAACACTACCACGAACGACTACATAATGAATGAAAAATAAATTTAAAGAGAAAAGCATAATCTTTAAAAATACATCAAATAAAACCTCCAAACAGATACAGCAAGGACAGACAAATTTTTTCTTACAAAAAAAAACAGCAATGAAAGAAGATAAACAGTAAGCTGCTTATAGTTAAACAGGACAGACATATTATTATCACATACTGAATTATTTAGATAAAACTATCCATCTAGCAAATCTGTATACCTGCCAGCATTTTTTCGTAGCAGCATTTGAGCTAGAAGGCACTGTGCCTGGTACTCATATAAAACCTCTCAAGAAACACTTTTTCCCTCTTTATTATCCTACTCAAATTGTAAGTATTTGTTGGAAGTATTCCAAGAAAAGAAATTCTACATCTGATTACACATTAGTATTTCATTTTCTTCGTAAATTGCCCTAAGTAGCTGACTAATGACAGAGAATTTTTTATGACATCAACTGTCATGGAGTCATCACTGTCCCCACATTTACCCACAAGCAACAACTATCACAACATTTCTACTGTATGAGAAGCTTGTGTTATTTGCAAGCCTGCAATATTGTATTTATTTTTAAATCTCTCTAAAAAAAAACCCAAAACTTCAAGTAATATATATTAGTAGGGATTTCTAATTCTTTTCAATACAATACTTCTACTCTACTTTCAAAAAATAAAATCAACCTGTAAAGCCAAATCTGAATGATTTGTTTCAAAACCTGATTATCATGCAGGGAAAAAAAGTTAACACTGTTCATTAGATCTCAAAGACTATACTGAACTTTCAAAGCAATCCAATTTAAAAAAAAAAAAGCACCCTAATTCTACCATGGTTTGAAAACTTTTGTTTACAGTACCAAAGACTATAGTTGAAAGACAAGCTTGCTGCAATTAAGCATGCTCAGAACATAACTTATTAAGTAGATTTTATGGGTATCCCTCAGGCAGCTTACATATTTCATTTTGATTGTAAAAAGGTACTTCATGTTCAGGCTGCCTAGCAATTGCAGTAATTTCACATCGTCACATCATTCATGGACGCATAAATGGTTAGACTCTCCTTGATTCAAGTCCCAGGCACAGTAAACGTTACACTATTTTTCAACCATTTTTACCTTTCCTTTTCTTTTCCCCCTGCATCTTTTCCCTATACTCTACCCACACTGTTTAACCATAACTCTGTACATGATATAAAATTAGCATTAGACTTCGCTATACCTTCAGTCCAAGTTTTAGGGGTAATGGCAGCTGTATGAGCAGGCATCCCTGGAGTGGGCCCTGGTCCACCTGCAGCACCACTCATTGTATGTAACCCAATACCTGCAATTGGACAGAGGAAAGAAACTTAGTAAGATATAAAGCATTTCCAAGCATTCAAAAATCATTCTGTTTTCTAGCATGCTAGTCTATTCAGGCAAGTAGTATTCTTCTTCAGTAAATATGGATTTAAGTAGATTTCATTGTGAAAAAATGTATGTAATGAGGCATATTAAAATTGTGTCTCCTAAAGAAAACCCTTCTCGGTAACAAAGCCGTAACCACCAAAATAAAGTGACCACTGACAGTACTAAAACATTACTAAGAAGAAAATAGTATCACCTTAACCCTTGATTACTAACGCAAACTCACTAATGGGTAAGTGTTCAGAAACTTAACAGGTGCAGGCTGTTTAATGTAACACAGTTTTCTTCGGACCAAAATGTGCTTTCTTGTTGCACTGTTAGCATCTACTATCATTATGAGAAAAAAATAAGAACATTTTCTCTTCCTTGTGTTTTTCACTTGACAGCACACTATACACCGTTTGTTCAACAACCTAAATAATCAGTCAACTTTTTCCACATTTTTTATAGCGACAGGAGACTGAAAATTCACTCTAAGAAAAACAGTAAAATTGCAATCAGTAAAGTATGATTAACATTCAAAAAATGTCAAGCATAATCAGGATGGACACAGTACTGCACAGTGAAATCACTTTTATTTCAGTTTTGACAATATCCTATTAATAATAAATGTGTTTTATGCACTTGATCAAACTTAAAACCAAAGGCTGCTGTTCAGTCAGATGCCAGAATACAGTCCCAACTTATAGGCCTGCACAGCACTCGTTTCTTAATTTTATAGAGGTAGAACTTCAAGAATTACCTGCGCAATGACACAAGGCCTAGATTCACTTACCAGACTGTCTGTTGAAGGCACTGGGAGGCTGCTGCTGTTGAATGCCAGGCAGGGTCCTCTTGCCCTGAACAGCAAGCTGGAGATTTTCTGGTAAAGGCTGACCTCTAGCTAACATTTTGTATGCTAGAATCTGGGCCCGCAGCTGATGCAGCTGTACAGGGCTAAACGGGGAAGGACCTCTGTTAGGTTGATTCATAACTTGTGGGTCTCCTGGAATAATGGGTCCTGGCTGGCTGGGAGTCATCTGGGGTGGAGTTGGACCTCCTCCCGACATTGGACTGGACACATGCTCTGGTGCTCCGAGAGGAGATGGGTGCGGAGACATATAACCTAGAACAGGTAAGAGGATCACAAACTTACCTCTCTGGTTAGTCAAATAATAAATTTCATCAAATTTCCTTAACATTACAGAGAGTATAAAAATGTCTCTCTCAAGTCAGGATAGCTGTAGTATTTTCTGCAAGAACAGAAGCGCAATCTGAAGTTTCCTGGGATATCAAGATAGCCTCATGAGCTATTCTTTGAGAAGAATTATGATTATACAGTCCATTAATTCCTAAAAATAACAATTACCCTCGCACTTGGAGTAAGACAAACTAAAACATGAAATACAATATAGAAGCATCAGAATGTGGTACTAGAATGCTGGACAAATATTTCATTGTAAAACACATGCAGTGAAGTCTGCCTATTTTACAGCTTAATAAGTTTATTTTGATGCTCACAGATCAAGGAATGCCTGTTCTCTGATAAAAGCCTTCTTTGTGAAAACCCGCCAACATACAGAAACAGATTGTATTAGATTTATATACAATCGCTCTTTAATATATACGGATTAAATATTTGAGCCAGAAAAAGAACATTCAATACCTTTTACCATCTAGGTGCTCAAGAACTTGGAACATCAACTGCAAGCACAAAAATCACCTTCTGAAGAAGGTGCTGAAGACTGTGTTACGCTATAAAGTTCCAGGAGGACAAGCACAGTTCTGAGGCAAACAGTGCTTGTATCTTATTACAGCACTTGTGAATGCAGTGGTTTTAAGTCTGAATTTTAATTACACTTCATACATATTTTCTTGAGCTTCACAATACATCCATGAAAAGAGATGGCACAGATTTTTGGTGAGATTTCCAAGAATATGTAGTATGTCAGAGACAAAATATGAAAAGTGATCCTTCAGGTAATGCGCGACAGACAGCTAAACTTTAAAGATGTCCATGAAGAGTGAAAAGGAGGTAATGGTACTTAGTCACTTCACTCTGCTGTTGTGTAGTACAACTAATGCTCTTACCAATTTGAAAAGCCTAAAAAAAATTTTAAAAAATCAAGAAATCTTCTGGTTCACTTCCATATCCTTTAGCAAGCCATGGATCACCAAACTCTGAAGTTCAGGCCACATTTCATTGTTCTGTGACACCAAACCTACTCTTTCTCCACAATTCCTGACCCTTTAAAGTGGAACTATATCAGATTCATCTATACATAATCCAAATAACAGAAGCAAGTAATTTTTCCCTCTCTTTGGCTGTGGTGTAAGATATTGAGCACTTATTTTCAGTCCTGACAGTTCCAGCTGCAAGTCTGTGACTATGTTTTGCAGAGAGGAGTTTTTAGAGGCAGGCATTTTCTGAGCTTTCTCTCTCCCTCAAAGTCCTGTGCATTAGGATTCTTGGCAATAGGAAACTAGGCTTGACAAGAGTAAGAACGGAAACAAAATTCCAATAAAATATCTCAAGAAAGAACAAAAGCCTTCCAAACTTGTTGTAAAGGCTCTAAAATGTGCCATTTACAGAACCTAAATTCTGTGATGCTATATAGAATTTTTTCTTTTTAAGTTGGAAAACTTTTAGAAGATCTATCAGTGTGACAATACATGCAGTCACAAGCCTGTCCTAATAAAGTTTCTACACCACTTGCTTTTTTCTGTCTGATACACATACTCTAATACAGATGAGCATGCACACATGGGCTCTGAATATGGACATGCGAAGATTAACAAAAATTAAGTTTAACCAGCATATGTCATAGGAAAAAAAAAAAACAAAACATTAAAGACACAGTCCACAGGAAGGTTTAATATTGTCCTGGTTCCAGCGGGGATAGGGTTAATTCTCCCCAGGCTCCAGCAGGGACACAGGTATTCCATCCCATGGGAGCCATGCCCACTCTGAGCTGCTGGAGGTGGGGAGGGAGGGAGCAGGAAGTTGCCACTTGGAGCGGGCAGGGGCGTCCTGGGTCAGGTCGGTGAGTGGTGGTTCCAGTGGTTCTGTAATCCTGTTTGTGTATTCCTCTATCCGTGTTATTGTTGTTGTTTTCCTGATCCCTTTGCTGTTCTGTTAAACTGCCTGTGTCTCAACCCACGAGTTTTGCCTTTTTCTTCAGATTCTTCCCTGTATTGGGGAAGCTTGAGAGCGGCACATGGTTCTTTGTTGCCCTCTGAGGCCAAAACACAACAACTGGCAAAGAACAACAATTAGTTCTGAAAAATATACAGAGTAAAAGACATCCAACACTAGGAAAGGGAAGCCAAACAGCCCAATACACCATTTAAAGCCATGGTAACTTTAAAGCTTTATGAGGTCTCTCCAGGTCTTATCTAGGTGAGTTCTGAAAACCTCCTATGATGGTGATTCTTAATCAATCTCATGGTGAATCTTCTTTCCCTTAAGTCCCATCAGAATTTCACTTACATAACTTGTGACCATTACTTTTTGTGCTTTTGCTATGCACCTCTGAGGAGAGTCTGGTTCTGTCTTCTCCATAACCCTTCAATAGGTCAGAGAAGAGGCTACATCATAAATCTTTATCAAGTTTTCAGCAGCTAAAAAGCACCACTTCCTTAACTGTATGCGTAATTAGCAACACTCGTTTCATCCCACTTTGGTATCAACTTGTTTGACAGAAATACATGACAATATGTTATAAACAATGTACATTCTTTACAGTATTGACAATGGAAGAAACCCTAGTTATAACACTTCACCAAACACAGTATTTTTGGAGGACAGACTGTATAAAAAGTTTCTGCTCTAATCTCTTTTAATTTCACTTTAGTTAACAGAAGCAAATAACATCTTCCTCATCTGCTTTAAAGCTCAAGAACCAGAGAGCTAAAAACTGAGAGATCTTTTTTTCTCACTTTTAATGCTATAATTAAACAGAGGAGAACATATACGAATTCTAAACCCTAGAGGGAGTCAAGATTTTACCAGTCCAAACACTGGAATGTTACAGAGGTCTTGACTCCCCAGTAAAAATTAAGAAGACTTACATGATTAAAGTGTCTGAGGATCATGTATGTCAAATCTTTCTGCTAAAACTAATAGCATGGGTATATTTTTACTCAAAAATGTGACTGTAAGAGAATTTCTGGATTCAGAAGATATAGATAGGACTGAAGAAATTTAGTTGTGTAATTCACTTATGTTCACTTATCACTTCAACCGTCAATTAAAAGTTGGTTTAAAAAAAAAAAAGGAATCAAGTACATGCCCACAACACACAGCAGGAAAGGATAATGTCTTGGAACACAATGGAAAATATGTTTATGTAGGACAGAGGCTACAAACTTTCTTAAGGTAAGTAAAATGTAACATTTCCCTGTCAGTAGTGTGGCCAGGGCTAACACCAGTTCTTGTGAAACTCTCGACAAAGAGAAAGGGAGTGTGAAAGTCATTTAGAACTAGAACTGAACTAGAACTGAACTAGAACTGAACTAGAACTGAACTAGAACTGAACTAGAACTAGAACTGTAGAAATTAACTGTTGAGAGGTCTTATGCTGGCAGGCAGGTGGATACGGTGACAGATATTTTCTCATCTTTAAAAGACTGAAGAAAATCAGAAAAGGAAGCGCAGCTAATTTAAGAACAGTCGGGACAATGGATGTTGTTTGTGAAGTAGCAGTAACTTGTTGAAGTCTGCAAGTTAAACTTAATTGGTGTATCTTTAGAAGTTCAATAAATACTGCATGATAATTAAAAATATATACAGAACAAGTCCCAGAACCTTAAATCCCTGCAGCGCTTATGCTTCCACTTACAAATAGCAAGAAAACACACACAAACTGCTCGAATTGGTCTGTATTTCACTGCTGTATCACAGGAACTGCATTTAATTTGTTTCAAATTCCAGAAAAACCACAGAAATTGTTTGTTTCAGTCCATTTATATTTTTTTATGAATTCTTTCTAATAAAAAATATTTTATTTTATATAAATATTTGGCTTGTCTTTGCAATTTCTCCCCACTCCTCTTACAAAGTCAAATATAAACATAATTTTAATCTTTATAACTTTGCTTAGCAGTTTAACAATCTACAGTAAATTTCGTACTTCAGATATCAGTACTAGGGTTTTTAGCACTGTTCATTCACAGAGGCTGAAAGAAGTTTCTAACACGATTCAAATTCAGTTAAGTGTAGTAAGATTACAGTTTAAACAGCTAAAAATGAAGTTGAGGCAATAGATTTGCTTCTCATTTAACCTATTAGCATTAAAAGGAAGGTATTAAGACTAAACAGGCACATAATTGTGCATAAGTTCATGAAAAGAAAAATGGTGACCAGACAGAGTCAGGAACGTTACCCTTTCTCCAATTCGGTAGCAAGAGTGAAAAAGAGAAACTGTTCAGGAGAAAGATACCAATTCAGAATATTTTTCCGCATAAATTAAAATCAGATTTCTGAAAAACATCCTATTGCAGTATGACTGCAATAAAAATGTGACAATCTGACTGAGCTAGTAGCAGAGAAGAGAAGGCTTCAAGGAGACCTTATTGCAGCCTTTCAATACTTAAAATATAGTAAGAAAGACAGAGAGCGACTTCTTAATAGGGCCTGTAGCAACAGGACAAGGGGGTAGATTCAGGCCAGGTATAATGAAGACATTTTTTACAATGAGGATGGCGAAACATTGCAACAGGTTGCCCAGAGAGGTGGTAGATGCCCCATCCCTGGAAACATTCAAGGTCAGGCTGGACGGGGCTCTGAGCAACCTCATCTAGTTGAAGATGTTCCTGTTCATTGCAGGAAAGGTTCGTCTAGATGACCTGTAAAGGTCCCTTCCAACCCAAACCATACTATGATTATATGATTTTTCCATAAAATTATTCTCAATGGCCTATATTAATAGACAAGGTCATGTTGATAGACAATGTTCTTTGATCTTACTTAGGACCAGTGCTAGACTAAATTATGTTGAACTGTTACATTGCCATTCAGCTTATGCTTTCAAACTAGTGGCAGAAGTTTAGAGTGACCAATTCCATAGCATTTTGAACTCTTCAGCTACTTTCCACCAAACATTTGAAAATAATAACATTAATTAGTGCATATATTTATCTACTTCAATTTGAGGCCTAGAAACAATAAGCCACGAAAAAATAAACCTAGAACTAATGAGGTGCAATTTCTATTTGACATGCCTATTGTTAAAAATTGTACATAACTGCAACAAAAGCTCAACTATTAGACATCCAAGAATCTATAAGGAAGTAAACCTTATAGTAAGTCTTAGTTTCTAGCAATGTACCAAACGCAACTGAAGATTTTGTCAGGATTAGATTTACCATGCATCTTTCGATGGACTCTCAGAGAACTCATACTGTCCTCTCCCCATGAGTGTGGGCGTAGGTAAGCTCACTCTCTTTTACAACATTGCCTATTTCCACAAAACTTGTAGAAACACAACTGTCTAATCCTGTGGTAAATCAGACTGAAAGTATCCAATAGGTTGAAAAGCTACTAAGAAACCTGGTTTTCTATCTTGGATATGTACACTAATGGGGAGAAAGTACAAGGTTAGCAAATGAGACTCTCCCCAGCATGTATCAGAATAGCCTCAACTGCCATCTCCGTTTTTTGTTAACAGATAATTGTGTAAGGAGAAAAAAAGGAGATGCAGAGGCAAAGAAAGCAAAACCACTCCTCAATAACGTCAAGCAGAGTATTTAAAATATTAGAACATGGCGGGGGGGTTAACCATTTCTTTTAAAAGTTTACTTACATTAGAACTCCACTATTCTGTTTACCTTGGAACAGTTGCTAATGTACACCAAAAAGAGAGCAGGGATCTGTAGTCTTTAGCCTGCCACAGCTGCTCCTAATACAATCATCTTTTTGCAGCGCAACACAACCTGGAATTCTGACCTCAGCCAGCACAGGAAAGAAGAAAACAACTCAGAGCTACTTGTATTGAAAGCATTTCCAACTCATGCTCTTGCATTTTACACTCATTATGTTTGAATTGGACCCATCTTCATCATCAGACTATGTGCTCTGTTCGTTTTAAGAAACAAGTTCATTATAAGCAAAAGAATGCAAAGCCAGGTAAATTTTTGCTCTCAGGTGATCATGCTTACATGTCATTGAAAACAGTGGAAAAGTTTCAACTGATGGAAAATTTGTCCCTGTAAAGTCAGTTCTATTTTACTCAACTGGTATTGAAAGCTGTAATGGAAAAACAAGACTTTCTGATGTTCAAGGTCCCAGACAGGGATTCAGTTAACAAATGACAAACTAGGGTTTCAGTCACAGCCCACTGAAAAGTCACAAAGCAGTTCAGGATGAGTCATTCTGCTGATCTTTACCTGTTTTCTCCTTCCAGAATTTCTCTTATCCTATGTAATAAACATGTAAATACATCAAACAGGAACCATGTACAGAGCGTGTCAAACCAGGACCCTAATTTCAGCTGGGATTCTTCAGGTGTTGCTGTAATATGCAATATACAAAGCCTTATCTGCTGAACTAATTAATACTAGCAGGTGTTACCAGTTAAATCTCTGATATACTGAGCTGCTTATAGAATGCATGTCCTCTTATGTTGCAAACTAAAGGACACAAAGAAGGCATGTAGCAATGTGGTAAAAAGAGTTCTCTGACATAAAAAATTTTGAAAATAACTTTGACCAGCCTTTAACCAAACATTATAGATATTAAAGAAGGTATCTCCAGGTTTGCCTGGGTTTATCATTCCTTCACAAAGGATTAAAATAAATTGTATTCTAATGCATTTACATTTACAATAGCTATGTGAGATAGGAAAGAATTACGTGGGGTTTTTTTAGAGATGCGAACTGAGCCTCAGCCACAGACTTGAACCTTAGCTTTTTTCTAATACATGGCAGATGGACACTTCAGAACGCAAGGGGATTCAGTTATTCACCTTGCTCTGTGATATCACTTCAGCCTTTCCAAACAAAGCTGAAAGGAAATAACTGGAAATCTGTTACATATAACTGCGGACTCTCTGTGGAACACAAGGGCCCCAAAATCATACAGCATGCACAGTATGGATAAACCTTGGCTATGCTGGTCCATTGGACTCTGAGGTGGGCCCATTCCAGGGTGAGGAGGTCGCATACTCTTCATGGAGCCACAATGAACATCTTCAACCATTCCTTTTTCATGCAAGCCATCGATAGGCTGTGAAAACAAAATAAGTATTTATAAAGAGACAGTATATAAATCCACTATAAAAATCCAAAGTACTTTAACCCAAAATCTAAACAAACACATCAGGAGTGAAAACGTCTCTTTGCAGCTATTCAAAATAAATACAATGGGAACCTTTACCCCTGAAATCAGACATTTGGGGAAGCACAGAGCACCATTAGACTGCTTGTTCCCTCTGTTTCCTTTTTGCTTGTTTATCTCTTATGAACTTTTTTGCAATGCCAGGGAGGCAAACTGTCCAAATACAAACACATGAACTATATTGGCCTCATATTACAAAGCAGTGTAACACAAACCAACTGATGAAAGTAGCCTGTGCCTTGGCTCGAGTTATATTTAGCCCAGACTTTGCCCTTTCAGTCACTGGTCTACTGGAATGTCCCAAACACTGTTTCTCTTTAAACACAAAGATGACATTGCAGGAGGTAACCTATTATTTGCAGGCAAAAACAGGGACAGGCAGTCAGGGAACGGGAAGACATAGTTGTACTCAAACACTTGTGCTCCCTACAGCTCCTGTCACCTCATTCACTCCTCAAAAACTACAGTTCCCATGGTACTTGAAATGCAAAACAAGGCAAGTGCCGTCTTCAGAGAGTGAAAAGAAGACAGCTTGGGGTCAGAAAAATATGCTGAAGGCATGCAGGGCACTGGAAAAGGCTCCGTAATAGAAACTGAAGGACTCTTGAGTATGAAAGTAGGGGAAAATTAACATCAGAAGGAAGATGTCTTAAGAAAACTATAAAGTTTTACCTGAAAGCAAAAATTACACCAGGCCCCTAGCTAGGGAAGAGATTGTGCTCAGTAACTTCTAACTTAGGGGACTACAAGACTTTGTATTAGGAAGGAACTGGCATCACTTACTTATCTTCCCTCTACAGAAATATGTAGCTCTGCCCCTCTCTGTAACACATGTGTGCATGGACACTAAATACTGCTCTTGCAGACCCTACCCTCTTGGAGACCTTGTGGTATGTTTTATCTAAATGCACATCTATTTGTGGAGAATTCTTTTTAAAAAGAGAGTTAAAAAACCTTAATCCAGTAGAAAGTGTTAACAAAAAGAGTGTGCAAGAAGCTACATCAAGTCAAAGAAAAAAAAAAGACACCGTCACATTTCTCTTTTTGAGCAATTTGTTGCACATGAATCAATTTAAGCAGAACTAAACATAGGTCATCCTTTCTACAAAGGTAAAAAAAAATTCTAAATTTTAATTTTTAAACCCTTCATATAAATTTTCCACTTTCCATTGCAATAATCAGATTTGATTGACAGTATCTTTAAACACATGGGTTTTTTTTTTATTTATCATCATTTTTGAAGGATTTCACTATCATTTTTCCTATCAGAAACTATGGATTAAAAGGAGAAAAGTTATAGAAAAGGACAAGTAAAATGGATTTTTTATATTTCATCAAATCATTTAGTTGTCATGACAATTAAGAAAATTGGTGAAAAGAATTTGTATCAGAAAAATACCTGTTACTCGAGAAGCTATTTCTTATTACCAGAACTTGGGATATGGAGTACAAATGTAGAGATAAATGACTGACACATTAAAAATAGTTCCAATGTGACAACCACATAAATCCTAACACCCTTTTCTGAGGCATGAAGATCCCTCCCTCTTCCTTTGCCCCTGCTTACAAAGATAACCAATGCAGAAGAGAACACTCATTCACATTCTGCCCACAGGAGCTGAATACTACAAAAACTGAAACCTGTAAAGCCAGATCCATTCCTATTTTATCATGGTACGTGTCGAGGACTCAATCTTTAAGGCTGCCAAGAGGAGGAGGAGGCTGTGCAGGAAATTGGATCTGATTCCCAGAACACAGGACTCTAGCTGTATACATCTGTGATATGACTGCAAGGATGGGTGTCACTGCAGTAATGAGTGGCAACCATGAAACCTCTGTGAATGCAGGCAGCTCAGATGGGACTAAGACAGGACACAGCACGCATACCCAGGGCATCAGAAGTACCAGCCTATAGAAGGTGGGGAAAGGAGCTGGCATTAACAAAGAGCAGCAGTGAAAAGGAAAACAAGTAAGTGGCCTTTCAAAATGAGAATTCAAAAAAATCAAACAGAAACAGAAAGGTAAAGACGTGACCATAGAAGAAAACATCAACTGAAGGAAAGAGTTGATCAAAAGAACAGGTTTTTGTAAGATAAGTTAAAAAAAACAAAAACAAAACCAACCAAACAAAAACCTGTAGCAAACTGAAATGCTTCAAGTCTAATGGAAGGGAGCCTAAATATAGCAAGAACAGCGTTTGCTTCTGTATGTTTGCAGAAATTATGCTCTCAAAAAAATGAAAGTGAAACTCATTAGAAACAGATTAGGAAAGGTAGACTTCATTAATCAGTTTTTTACTAGCAAAGCTACAAACGATGAGGATGGTATAAAACTCTTTAAAAACAATATTAGTTTTAATATCACTGTACTGCTTATTTATGCAAAGAGACTTGTATTTCCAAGAATATTTTTCACCTAAAAGCATCTCTGCTGTCTATGGAAAAACCCTATAAAATAGGGGAGACAATTCATCAGATGAGTACAAGAACTGAAAAATAGTTCTTTTTCATAACTTCTTTGAATCACTGTGTAACTACAGAGTTAGACGATAACTTTAAGTCTATGTAACAGCTTAAAAACTACAGAAAAGACCTTACACACAATACAATTTCTGTAAATTCTTCAGTCCTGTACAAATTATTAAAGATATCTTCCACAACAACATTGCTGGCATGAGAAATGTAACCTGTATTACCAATAAAGCACTACTACCACATTGTGGCACTTTTTAAAAATTCTTTTAATATGACAGAACAGAAGGGGAACAGGAAGTTGAGATATACTCACCTTTGAGTACACATTATTATTTTAATTGGTACCCATAAAGAAGAACAAACACAGAACAGGCCAGATATATAAACAGTGCTTCCAGAAAACACAATGAGCGATGAGCTTCAACTGTATGCATGCCCAGACCTACAGACTTGGCAGACTTACAGACTTTACATAATGCCGAACACATAGGAACATTTTGCCTACACTGCTTTTACTCTCAATTTAGTTACTAAAGTCTACTCACAGACAGCATTGCATCACAGTTTGACCTATTTCCAGGTAAACCACCAGATTATGGTGTCTTGTTTTGTTTCCTTCCCCTTCTTCAAACAAACAAACAAACAAAAACAACAGCTGCCTTGAAATCAGAAACTGAGTATCAAACTAGATTTCTTCTAGACCATGCATCCTCTATACCAAAAAAAATTACACAGACCAAACAGCAATGTATTGTCACATAACTGCACGGCGCAACTGAATGCATTAGTGATGGACAACCAGACTGACTGTGGTTGTCCTTGCAGTAGGGACTCGGCCAACAATTTCACTAATCTCTAATAAATCACTAAAAACATCATTTTACACAAGGTCTCTGCTGATTTCTCAAGGCTGACAACAATACTTTCCTCTTTTTTCACTAAGGTAAACACATACAACAAAAATAAAGAAGGAAACATGCCTGCTGAATAAAAAGGTGTTACTGCCAGGACCACCACAAAATTTTAAGATTCTCAGAATGCCTAAAGTACACAGACCTGTTTTGAAATGGGAAGCCATTTGCCTTCTGTTTTAATGGAACACCTTAGTGAACAAATAGTATATTTAGTAAAAAATACCGTTTTTGAAGGAAAAGATTTTTTTCTGTCACACACTTTTTCTATCACTCACCAAAAGCAGTAATATTGTCCATGATATCATAATAATTTTTCCAGACAGTAATCATTTACAGTACACAAATTCACAAAAGAAGTGATTATGTATCAAGTTACAATTAAATGAAAGAGAAAATAAACCAAGGACTCACAATACTCTTCCCATCCCTCAAGTGAGAACCATGCAAATTAAATAGATACACTATTGTAATAACTAAGAGTTAAGTAGTTAAAATCATGTGGCCCAGCTGGTGCATAAGAGTATACAGTTCAGACTAATACAATCTAACCCCGTGTTCTGCCTCCAGAAGAGCTCATATATGGATCTTGAGGAAAAGTAAGATTAGGGCAACCATGTAATAATGCTTTCCTTTAATATCTTCACAGCTTCCCAGTATTTTCACCTCATGAGACCCTCTCAGGCTGTTACAGTTTGTCTATTTAGCAGTCCCGCCCGACAGACTTCCAATTATTTCTCCATAAATGTAGCTGTCTTGCATCCAAGATATACTTCAGTAAAATTCGGAAGTATTCCCCTGGCAATCTGATCGATAGTCTAAAGATTACTTAAGAAAGTAGCAAGAAAGATAGCTAATTTATTGTTTCTGTGAAAACTGCGTTATGTAAATCAATAATAAATTTTCCTGTGGAAGGGTTTTCTGGTTACTACATGTTTTAGGAATTATGATTTATGAATATCAATTTGTATCCATCAGTGTTTTCTCTATTGTTGGCTACTTTGGATTTTTTTTTTAATGTATTATATTATTCTTTTTAAGATAGACAAACATCTAACATAATGAAGGTGTTTCACTACTTAGTTTGTGAATTGTAAAAGTAAGAACCACATCCCGCTGTATACATGGGATGTGTACCCCACAAGCAATTGCGTAACTGGGACACTTCTTGTGCAATCTCTCACTTTTACTGCATTTAATTAGCAAAAAAAAAAAAAAGGGGGTTATGTTACATCACAGTCAAACTACTTTACATAACACTAAGCAGAAAGAAAACATTTACTTGGTCAAACTGCATCTGGCTGGCCAGTTTTTTAATTACATGGAACAACACCCAAGTAATATTTGCAAAATAGTCTAGAGGTACCCTTCCACAGCATTTCTTAAACAGAGCCTTCCCTCAGTTGTAACAATACACTATTTCTGGGGTTATACAGAAAAACAGACCAGAAAATTGGTCTAGACTGAAAAATTAATCAAGATTTTTTTTTTCACCTGGATCAGTTCCACAGACCCATTTCTAGCTTAGTCACACATACACAAAGGCATGTGGGAACTTGTGACTCGGCAACCTAGAGGACAGCAAGGCTGCTGCTACTAAAATAAAGACTTCTGAAATTCCAGCCTTTGTTCCATTATCAGAATCAAGGTACAGAAAAGAGAAATTCTAATTATACTGACTGGTCATCTTTGAATTAGCTATCCAGACTCTTCACATTCATGGTGCATTTTTCAAAGCGTTTCAATGCCACCTCAATGGAAGAATTTCTACTCTGGCGCACAGAACTTCTGAGATGCTTCTGAACTCTCTGAAAGAACTCTGTGGAATGACATTTTATGTTTTGATTCTAATACTAACATAGCATTAAATGTCTGAAGAACACACAAGGCAAAAACATGATATACCAGTTAAAAAAATAATGTATGGAGCATTCAGCTGTTCTAATGGAAAATTCCTGGTGCAGCCCTCTTCTTCTGCAGGTACAGAATCTCTTAAAAACAGAAAGAAACAAGAGAACTGAAGAATGTAAAAACCCTGGCTGTCTATGAAGTCTGGGGCATTCACCAGAGTACTACACACTTGGGCTGTAACTGAACCCACAAACAAGGAAATGACGATTGCAAATGTCTGATCTCGCTAATAGCTAAATTACATGCTTCAAGTTTCAAATGCAAAAGTTTTAGTTACTGAATGTACTGACCTCTCAGAAATTACAACAGTTCAGTACAAACAGGCAGCTGAATCATGGCCTCCTTCACTTCAGCTGTCTTTGTCCTGTTAGAAATTTTAATGACACAGTTCCTCGTGCAAAAGATGGTAGTGTCATGTCTCTACTGACTGGACCCTGTTTTAACCGTGTTAATGAATGAAACTGACACACGTGAAAATGGCAACATGAAAAAGTTGCCAATTCATAAGGACTAATAAAATATATTACTTTAAAACTGATTTTTTATTTTAAATTTATTTTTTTTCCTATGTGCATATAACAATTCCAAGTGGAATCAACAATAGTTACCAAAATGTTTTCAGTATCTTGGCTCTGTAAGCTGTTACTGCATATTTCTGAGAGTAGAACATCAGTGAAATGGAAATTATCCTAAGCTCTAAATCTGTGGTACATAACCAAATAAAAATGACAACACATAAAGAGAGTGTTCTCATAAACAAAACTCCATACAAGCAAATATTTCCTCAAAGCAAATGACCTTCATGATAGTGTAGGCACACATGTCATTTTAAGCGTATGATGACAACAACCACTGAAGACCAATTATTCACATGTTGTACACTATATAGTCTTAAATTCCTTAGTAAGATGGAGCCTTTATAAAATAACTTGGAAACCACTTTCTTCATCAAGAGGAGTAAACAAATTCATAAGCACAAGCCCTTTAAGTGTTAATTTTTTTTTTTTTTTTTTAAAATCACGCAAAACTAAAAAGCACCCGAGAAAAATGCAAGGTAAGTCCAAACAGACAAGAAGGGAAAAAAAAAAAAAAAGATGGTTAGAATGGTCTACCATAAGGTTTTAACACTATAATTCAATTTTTTTTCCCTAGTAATGTCTATCTTACTGAAAAGTACAGTTTACAAATGAAGATATGCAAACTACTAACTCTATGGTTCAAAGTAGTCTACTGAGTACAAGGAAACTATGTTTAATCTGATATATGCATCATCTTTAGAAATAAAGACAGAAGCAGGAGGGAAGCTGAGGTTTTGCAGGTGACACATGATGTCATAACAGTTATGCAGGT
Source organism: Dromas ardeola (assembly GCA_013398915.1). Lineage (NCBI taxonomy): Eukaryota > Metazoa > Chordata > Aves > Charadriiformes > Dromadidae > Dromas > Dromas ardeola. Next base: position 74,435 of record VYZM01018433.1, read on the forward strand.
CTAAAACTAGTGTTATGTAGTCTTTTTAATCAGTGGAGAGAACTCTAGGAAAAAAAAGGTTCACTTGTAATAAACTATTACCTTATGCATTTGGTGCATGCCTTCCTGTTGATAATCAGTAGGCCCCATTGTTGGCATTGGATGCGGGACACTGGGCGGACCAGGACTTGGCCCCATCATGCTGTGAACTGAGCCAGGAGATGGCCCTGGTCCTGGGCTAGGTCCTAGAATCGGTCCAGGTGAAGGTCCTGGTCCAGGGGAAGGACCAGGATGAGGCATGGCGCCAGGGTCTGTAGGCGTGGACATCTATTTTCTGTCTCCTTTTCAATTAGCAGAATTGCCCTAATAAAACAAAACAAAGCAAAACCAGAATTTCTATGTGATGTTAAGGGCACTGAGAAAATGTAATAAAACCTACTGGCAGTCGTTACACACACACACATACACATGCAAGCTGTCATCAGCAGAAAATGCTTAAATTATCCTTAATGTTGCACATTAGTTTGACCATCCTTCTAAAAGCCCACTAGAAGCATAAGGATCCTGATAGTTCAGTCAGTTTCTGGATGTTCATATGTTACTCAGAGAACAAAGCAACCAGCATGCTAAGAGAAATATTCACCAGAGACAATGCTGGTCTGAACACTTTCTGAACATGTGTTCAAAAATCTTCTAAACAGACATGACTGTGATGAAATTCATACTTATAAAATCCATGGTAATGCAGCAAAACAGGTATTGAAAGGATTATTAAGACTATTTTCTGACTTTTAAGAAAAAGTTAGATATTAATGTAGGACCTCTCTGGTTATATCTGCATGCAATCATAATGCCAAACAAAATAGACAAGAGAAAAGACAATTACTTTGGACTGAAGAGTTATAATACACTTGAGGGGTTCTGCCATGTCACAAACCAGAAAAGTGCAGCTCAAGTGGCTTATAAAACAGTGAGTGCCCCAAGAACAAATGACAGGCTTTTACAGGCTGGAAAACAAACTATTACTATATTTTTATTTCTGTGTTCTTACTAGAACAAATTGATGCAGGCTACAGGCTTAAAACATTCTTCAGTTTTCTGAGAACTTTTATTAATGTCTAAGATTGGGAAATTTTTGTTTACTAATGTCAGAGTATTGTAATGCAGTGGCACAGCTGCCATGTTTTTACAAAACTGATGGTTAGCTGCTGCCAACAAGATCAGTCGTGTTTCTTGGTATTCCCCGCTATCAACGGCAGCATTTTCGTGCATTTGATCACGCAGTGATCTCATTATTTGAGTAGTTACACCAGTAGAAAAGTAATCCAATATTAAAAAAAAAACAACATGCAAACAAACGACCAAAAAACAACACCAAACCATCTAGTGATTCAGGTTACTGAACTGACTTTCTGAAAGGACAGATGAGCCCCAGTGCCAGCACAAGGAAGCACGTAAGACCACCACTTTCAGCAGCGGCTGACCATTAGATGGGCTTACCCTGTTCCCTTTATTTACTTTGGGTGTAGTTTTATAGTAATGTTACCTGCCCATGATCACTTGTCTCCTAATAAAGCCAATACAATGAAAAATGAGTCTTATTAAAAAGCATTCTAATTTGGTACATTACAAGGCAATTACAATGTAATGGTACACTACAATGCCAAAGATGACTCCCTGTCCCAGCCTCTCTCCTTACAGAATTTATCACAGAAGAGTGTTTCACCTTCCACATCTGGGTTTATCACTATCCATAGTTAGCAGTAATTACTTTCTAACATAAGTGGTACAACCCTGTTATGACAGTGCTTATATAAAGCCACACTGTAACATTGCAAACACCCTGGCTTGTAGTCGAATTTAGAAACAGACACCTAAGTACCTTCCCAAGGTTCCCAACAAAGCAGAATGGAGGCCCATCTGCAAGACATGTTGGAGAAAAAGTGGACTGGTGCTTACTGATAGAGATCAGGGAATTCAGTGCTTACAAAACTGATCATCTTTCTTCTTTTATAAGAAAGAGTACTTATCAGAACCCACACAGAAGATAAAATGCTACTATATCAAGACCATTTTCACTTATTTACCCCCAATTACTTAATTGTTTTGTTAGGATCAAAACCTACTTAATAGCTTTTGCTTATAAACTCCTTTTCGTTATGTTTTAACAGCTACTACTCTTCTGACTAAAAGCAACAAATTAGAACAAAGTTTAACTCATTCAAAATAAAACATCCTCACCTGAAATAATCTACCTTGGGAACCTATCTCCTTGCAAGGTGAAACAGGGAGATGCCTATGAAGCTTCTGTGTTCAAAACAAAACACTACAGTCACTAATTAGTCTCCTATAACCCCACATTGCCACAAAAGGAATCAAGTTATCAAATGTTCACAACTGCATACACCATGCCATAGCTTCCTATAAGAGGCTCACAGTTTGTATGTATGAAGAACAACAGACATTTCCACACAACAGAGAGTTTTTATATCAGCCAATGATTAGGTTACAAAGTATAAGACAGACACTCTCACAGCTGACTCTCTCTGCACATTATAAGCCAAATTCAGTCCATTTAACAAGGCAAAACCTAGCACCACCACTATCCAGAAAAATGTATACAGAACCACAATGCAATCAATTACAAAACTACTATCAGTATACACGATCCCAAAATACCCTACTTCATAAAAGACTTCTACCTACACCTATGCATTAAAATGGGTAACAAAATCTCCTCCTCTATTCACCTCTACTTCGAATTCAACTTGTAGCTCTCATAAAAATTAACTGGCTCCAGTCTCAGCTCCCCTAGCTACGCTGTCATTTACATATACATCAAACATGTCCTGTACACAAATTTGGAAAATTTAGAATTCCGTTTCATAGGCTAGCAAGTGCCCAACCTGTAAAAAACAGTAACTACCACAGGCGAATGTTGCACCCCTTACACCAGATCAAGTCCTTACATTATCTTTATGAGCAGACAAACTCACCCAATCTTACATAATTGTGAATTGTCCTAAACAGATTTGTATTTATAGAGATTTGTGTATGCCAAAGAACATACTTCTATAGGGAAAAAAAAATAATTTGTAAGGTCTATATCGGGGGAACATAAAATCTGGGAAAATACTACCTGAATGTAAGTAGTAAATCCTCTCCAAAGACACCCATGTACATAAAGAGACAAAGCAATTTTCTCTGGCAATAGGAGTCCACAAAATTAAAAAAACAGCCATGGCCATAAACCAGAACACATTATACATGGCCCTCCCAACTAAGGAACTGTTCACAGAACAGAACTGCTAGAAAGCTTATGATTTAACATGTTTCAAAAATAGCTTCATTTATATTTACTAAGACTGAGATTGTATAAAAAACCCACAGAAATTAGGCACCCTGCTCTCATTAAAATTCAGTAAGAGCTAGATAACTAATTCCTCTAGGCCCTTATAAAAGTCTCATAAAAGTCAAAGCAAAAATCTACAAAGAGACAACAGGTACAACAGTGGCCAGGCTCCATCCAGATAACATTGGTATTACTTTGGGTAAATTCTGGTGCCTGTAATGAAATAAGCAAAATGAAGCCAACTCCCTGCCAAAGCCAGCGTTGACCCATTTGTTTGGACTGCTTTTTAATGAATAGTGCCTGTTAGAATTACAAAGTGAGGGGGAGGGAGGGGGGGAAAAAACGTAAATGCTTCTAACGGATTATAAGAACTTTGATAAAATGAAAATAAAACAAATTTCCATCTCATTGTCCCCAATTATAAGACTGCCAGCCCTGATTCTCAAATGCATTACATACTAATTGTTTCTCAAGTGTCCAATCTTAAAATTTCCTCAAAACCCTCATGAGAGTAGTGTTATCACATGACTTCAAACAAGACATATCTCTTCTTGAACTCTAATCCCTCACCACTTCTTGGGTTTATTTACATCAACATCACCAAGTCTCTTTTGTGAACAGCCCCAAATGAAACTAGTGGGGATTGAATTAGTTGTGATGAATCACACAGTTCTTCCTGTGATTTCAGAGAATTTCTCCACCTCTGCTGGACACAGCGGAATTGAGACAGAGAGGAAAAAAACCTGTTATTGTCAAGGTAACTTTCTATGCACCAGGCTTTGTACATGTAACTGATTTATTGTACAATAGTGTCTCTGTCAGCTCAATGTTTCACGACCCATAACATCCAAGCACATTACACATATTTTGGTATAAACCTCCTACATATATAAACTTCCAAAGGTAACAAAGGCATGGATTTCCTTCACATGAAGAATATGCAATATTAGTAGATACAAAACTAAAACACAGCAGGTAACAAACCACCCACATTACTTTGGAATTCAAGACCAGCTGGACACACAAGAAGATCCAGAGATTATAGACTGCTTTGACACAGGGCACACACCGAGCCTAAGAACAGATGGAGCAGTAAGTATTTATAATTCTTCTAGCTGTTTCCCTACACCATCCAATATAACTTCTTCCTTTCCGTGCGTCAGTCAACCAAAGTTGAACTTCAGCCAGGATGTTTTGGCCAGATCCCCTGCCTTGGACAGGTTGTGGAAAGTAAAGAAACTGCACCACTTACAACCGAAGAAAAGGAAATGTGGACCCACAGCCACATACACACTGCAAAGCAGACTGTAACTTTGCTTTCAGAGAAAAATAATTACAGTCTACTTCTCCCCACACATCTCCAACTGAAGTCATGATTCACAGGTGGCTTTGTAAAGATACACTGTGAAACTGTGATACACTACAGGCTAAAGGAGTTATCTTTATTACACTACCACAGGAAACATGAAATGATACCGCCAAGTGATTCATAGTATTTGCTTAATCTGCTAACCATAATCCAATGAAGATGTTCAAAGTTTAAGAACTGCTTAATAATGACAGCAGCTTGTTATAATTAAAACAAATAACTTACAATACTTAGAAGCAAATCAGAGTTTTGTACTGTACTACCCCACAGGACACTGTACATTAACATTTATCAGGATTTAACTATTGTCATTTCATCAAACAATGATTCAATCAATAAACAGGTTTACATGAAACAACAAAAAATCAGTAAGGAGAAGGGTCAAATCTTCAACTAACATAAAGCAGAGTTACTCAGTTCACATAAGTGAAGCCAAACACACTCGCTGCTGAGAGATTCTGCCATTGCATACTCACGTATATAATTTCAAAACCTTCTGGAAGGGAATTTGCAGTTTAAACTACAAACCACAGAATGTGAAATGCTGCACCGTAATTGCTTATCCAGACACTTAGGCCAGGGATAAAAACCTCTGAACTCTGCTTTAGCTACTTGTCTAACTGTCTACCAAAGACTGGCTGCATGCACCCCAGCAGAGCTAGCAGAATGGGTGGTGTGCTTACACCAGAAACTTCATTGTGGCCTCATGTAGCGTAATTCTCCTTTTCACATGCAGGGACAGTTTACTTTAGGATGATAGTCCTAATATCCCCCATCTTCAACCCCTTACAGGTGTTATTGTAGAAATTTGTATTCCTACTGTGTAGCTGTTTCAGTTTTTCATAAAGCAACTTCTCAACCACTCTAACTTACTCCCTTACAAAAAACTAAAATCGGCACCAAGAAATGGCTGGCTAACAGCTGAAGGTTGAATGCACTACAGTCAGTCAGAAGGCATTACCACAAGTCAGAGTTCAAAGAAGTTTGGCTAAACTATGCTGCCAGACTTTTCAAAGAGGCTACAGCACAGACATATGATCGTTTCTGATGACTTTGAACCAGAAGGCACTAGCCTTTAGAGAAACAGGAGGGCAGATAGCTCCAGTTGGAAGTTTAATTGCCTTTTAACCCCACAGCCACAGCAGACAATGCCCAAGATCAAGTCCGTGTTTGCTACATATGTAGACTCCACTGTATGTTTTGGGCATAGAAAACTGACTCATGACAGCACTGACTGGTTAAGGATTAAGTTTCCATATTGTGACCTTTACTACAGGTATTAATCACAGTTACTGAACATCATCTTCACATTAGATTCTGAAAAACCAAAGCCATAAGGAGAGGTTGCAGAAGGAAAGGAATTTGCGATACTACTGACAGGCCTTGTCTTTACTTAAACAGAGTGGAAGAGAAGGAAGAAGGGAGAAGATTGTTTTAAATACAAGTTACTTACGGTAAAATGTCAGTGAAGATATGAAAAAGGTATTGTTTCAATAACAACAAACTTATTTTTAACATTTTTCCCAAGGGTCCTCCATGCTCAAACCCTGCAGGAAATACTCTCTAACAAGTGGAGACAAACAGGAAAATGTTTACGCCTAAGAAGTTACGACTTCACATGTGTCAGAAACAAATAAAACAATTTTCTACATTAGTCTTCTTATTCTGCTATATTTGCAAACTACCAAAGCTGTGTTTGAGAAAGCCTTACGTCTTTCTCTTATTCATCCTTTCTTATTTTATCTAGCAAATAAGGCGTAAGCTTTCCTCTGCTGCCACTGCCATGACAAGTGATCTTTATGGCATGATCTTTATGTCTTAACGTCGCTGTCATTTTCACGACAACTGATCTTTATGTCATAACGTTGTGTTTACTACTCCACTAAAGGATCAAACAAATAAAAAACTAAACAAAGTTCAAAAGAGGTGAAGGTCCAGGAAACACTCTTTACACATAGAGAGCTTCAATTGCAGCAAAAAATGCAAAAAATATTATAGGCATTTTAATGAGTAATTTGCAAAAATGTTCTCAGTCATACGAAGAATGAAAAGTCTCCTTCTGAATAGGATCACTAGTTCACAGCAGTATTACTAATCAGGATCATGAAAACTGGAGGTGCCAGTGCAGACATTTTTTATAGTTGCTACTGTGCACATTCTGACCTTAACTTCAAAAGTCCAACAAAAATTGAGAAAATGCATCTGCAGATATTAATTTCATATAGACCTTTGTCAAGAATGTATTTAATATAAGAATAGCTGGAGCACTTCTTCTCTTGTCAATTTCCAAGCCTCAGGTGTTGGTGAAAGCATTTTTCAAACTTGACAAGAAACGCTCACTTCAGAAATGAACAAAAGAAAAGATCTAAGACTACTTTGAACACACTCTTTTGGCACATGTTCTATGAAACACCGCAGAAATACCAGTCCTAAAGCTGAGACATAACTCATGAGAGAAATACTGTATTTAATGAAGCTTTACCCTCAGCTCTGTCAAGTCCACATATGCTGTATGATACACTTAACTTTAGATTTATTTTTAAATGTTCATTACCCATACAATCTTTTTGCTCTCTATTATTGATATATATGAGCATAAAAATCTGCCTCCCATCCTATACTTCTGGTACACCACTTTTTTCCTTAGAATAACAAAAGGACAAAAGAAACAAAGCCAAAGACATTAATAGGGCAATTAGGTTCCCGAAGAGAAAGTGTGTCTTTATTTGCATAACAATGCTAACTTACACAGAAGAGACTGCCCCACCCCGAACATGTAACTGGTATACTACTAAGGAATTAAATTCTGGTACAATGTTCATTGTCTGGGTCTTAGGAGCTGTGGTTAAAACCAAGTAACGGCGAAGAAATCTAGGGCAAAACAGAAAAGAACACAAGCGAAACAATGCCGTGTTACAGATCCCATATATTTTTTTTTTTTTTTACAAAAAGCATGCAGAATACTTAAAATGCTAAAAGTAGAAGAAAATAATAAAAAAATCTTCAATTCTTTAGTTGCTTATTTACTTACCTATCTAAAATATTCCTCAAATAACATCTTAAAAAGAACAGCGTTAACCTAAAGTTTGGGAAGTCTGAATATCAAACATAAGCAGCAGATACCAAGGGAAGGCAACTTCGGTGCGACCTATGTAGTGACGCTGACACTTAACCACTGTCTTTACTTGACCATAATGCACACTTAGGAAGAAAAACAAACAAACAAAAAACCCCAACAAACAAACAAACAACAGTTAACTGTAACTTCAGTTCGAGTTTAGAAGAGCTGTAACTTTTCCAGTCGTGTGCAGTTTGTTGTTCCACCATCATAAATTTGGGGGCGGAGACAAAATAAGAAAACCCACAACCCCCATTTCCCCCCGCACCACGGACATAACGAGCCATGTTAATGGGGGGCACCATGTGTCCGGGCCGGTCGGGGGCCGGTCGGGCCGCCCGCTCGCTCACTCTTTCCCTGCCTCGGCGGCAGCGCCCGGCCGCTCCTCCGGCCCTGCCGCCCGG